>MU719965.1:141042-179105 GCA_026770625.1 Nicotiana glauca
GAGACATCTACCAGAGACTTTGAGGTATATCTGCCACGTCCGCAGACCAGGAGTCTCCATCTTATTCCAGCTGTAGCAATTGACTTTCTTTTTCTTTCGGTTGTGTAGACATTCCGGAGTTAGAGCAGTGTATTACATTTCTATTAGCCTATGGTTTCCATGAGATTTCGGGTTTTGGGATTTATGTTTCAGAATTTGTAGAGTTAAAGTATATGTGCCAAGTGGCAAGTTGTATACTTCCTGAAGTTATTTAACTTTTGACTTAATATTTCCGTATTGGTTGTTATTTCTGCACTGTTAGGCTTACCTAGTCGTTGTGACTAGGTGCCGTCATGACGTGTTCACAATTGATGAATTAGGGCCGTGACACTAGGTGGTGGCGGGGGTGGTTCCTTCCCAATCATCCAAGCCTGATACATGTCTGCCATGTGTTGTCTTAACATCCTCACCTCTTCAACCAACCTATTGTCCTGTTCAAACAATTGTTTTTGGGCACCCGTATCAACCAACTCAGTTCTGTTATTGTCTGTCATTACCTTTTGACTTTATGTTGTAGAGAAGAGTTACCACTTCAAAAACCACAAACCAACCACCCTTCTGCTATGAGTATAACAAAATGAATCTATCACGTTAGCGTTAGGGCATTTAACATAAGATAATCTCACTTTATGTGCAATGCACCCAGCCACAATTATCGGTTCTAAAATGACTTCGAGGGTACAAAGGTCAGTTGGCATCATCCCAATTTGTTCATTTCAACCTCTCTTTTCTTTGTTCTAGCACTTGCTTGCTCATTTTTCCTTCCTCTTTTTCCTTCTAATTATGACTTTTTCGTTTCCTCTCATTTCTCACATCCCATGATTTTGCCTCTTTTTTTTCTTTTTTTATATTATTTTTTCCTTATTTTCTTTTTCTTTTAATAATAAAAAAATGATCCGATCGAACCCTATGTAGGTTGCCTACGTATCATGACCCCGCATGAATCAGATTTTTGCGTAGTTCTGAAAGAACGGGAATAAAGTAAACAAACTATCATTCTCCTTTTTTCTTTTTTACCTTAATGACTACTCTGATGAGAAAAGAGAAATAAAAGAAGCAAATCTTTTTTAAAAAAAATTTCTAGACTTAATATTCTATAATCTATTCCAAACTCAAGCTTAAAGCGCATATATATATATATATATATATATATATATATATATATATATATATATATATATATATATATATATATATATTTATATATATATATTATCAACATTCCCCTTTATCCAACAGTCTTTACCCAACGAACCCTCTCATGACTACACTCTTTCTTACTNGAAAACCCCTAGAAGAGAAAAATATTTTTTTTATTCTTTTTTTTTAAAATGAAGTCCAAACAATAAACCCAAAAAAAAATATTCCAAAATTTCATTTGATATCCCTGAAGAAAGACTTCGAAACAGGAAATGAACAAAATGAAAAAAATATTTTTTGGATTTCGATTTTTGATTACCTAAGAAAGAAACTTTAAAGATAAAGATAGTGTATGTTTTTCTTCTATGCACAATGTCCTAAAGTTCTTGGGAAAATAAAAGAATATTTTTCATTAATTTCCCAAAGAAGAACCTCAAAAGAAATTTTTTTTTTTTTTTGGATTTTGAGATTAATACCTTAAAGAAAACTTTTAAAAATGTACTAAAAGACAAGAATTCTCTTCTTCTTTTTTTAATCCTAATCTACTAAAGGAAATATAAAAATAAATTATTTTTTGATTTTAAGGTCTAGATATTAATTGCCTAAAGGAAAAACCACCTCAAATGATTTTTTTTTTCAATTTCTAGGAGAAATATAAAAATGCAAAATATCTTTTGGATTTTTGATTTATGACACACCTTTTTTCAATACAAAAATAGAAAATACAATAACCAAAGACCTGACATTAATGTACAAAACTAGAACATAAAAAGAAAAACATACTCAAAACATCAAAAGAAAATCTTCTTAAGCAACTCCTGAAAGGTCCTGACCGGCTGGTCTCGAGGTGTTTGTTATGCTCAAACTCCGGTAAATAGGTCCACACCTGAAAAAACTTTAGACCAACGCTATGTGGGACAATAACACTCGCTACTGGACACATGCAAGACATGATTGTGACTATTTTCGCAAAATGAATTATTTAGCCAAAAGACGGCTAGAAGTGCAAAATTTGGCTAAGACCCCGCAAAGCCAAGAACCTAAGATTTACTAGGAAGATCGGACCCTATGTGGGTTGCCTACGTATCACGCCCCGAAAGATGAGAATCAGGTTTGCGTAGTTTGGGCAGAATTGATACGGGCGAGAATTAGAATTAAAAAAAACGACTAATTTATAGAAAACACATTTTTTGTCTTTTTTTTCTTCGCAAAATGATGAAACATGCAAAATCTTTTTGGATTTTCTTTTTCTTTCTTTTTTTAAAATTTTTGATTTTCGGAAAATGATGAAAAAGTGCAGAATCGTTTTTTTTGAATTTTTCAAGCTCTTTTTTTCTTACCAAAAATGTGACAGAAAACATAATTCGGCCCCACTCGCTTTATCTTCACACTTCACTCTCTTTTTTTTCTTTTTTTTTTCATTTGCCCTCAACTACCACTGGTCCGCCAAATGACCATTTTACCCTTGGATAAATGCAACTTATAACACATAGGATGCATCAAGATGGTATGCTGTTTTGGGTACACTTGTCCTAGACGGACCCAACCCCAGTGTTAAGTCCCCTAAGTCAAGTGCACATGATGCAGATAAGCATTCCTACTAGGGATCCGGCATAAGGCTGAGTTATTCTAGGTTTAAAACCTGGGTTTATTTGTTCTAGACCAGGCTTACCTGAGCGGACAACTTGAGCCGAGGGGGGCTGCGTACCAGTAACCAAAAGATCATCCGGCTTTGTAACTTGTCCGAGCCTCATTCTATTTGGGATATGACACTTACAGAAAGAAGTCGCGCCAGCTTGCACTCCTCAGGAGAGAGAAGAGAGGGATTTCGTAGCAGTTTATATATACAGTTCAGATAATATCAAAGCGGTAAAAAGCAATATTTAGCATATTAGGCCCAAACATGTAATAAAATCAGATAATAAACAAAGCCAAATACAACAATTATTCCAAGCTCGAATTCTAAACCCTGAACCAGAAGTTCTGGGTTCTATTCCCTAGCAGAGTCGCCAGAGTTGTCACCCCTCCTTTTTCCTACACCCTCGTAAAGGGTAAAGGGAGTTTTTCCAATTAAAGGACAATGGGATTATTTATTAAGAAATTCAGAGTCACCACTTGGGATAATTTTATGGTGTCCCAAGTCACCGGTTCAAATCCCGAATCGAGGAAAAGATTTACTCTGTTTTACAGTCCACGAACTAGAAATCCGGGTAAGAAATACTAGTAACCCGGGAGAAGTTGTTAGGTATTCCCGAGTTTCGTGTTTCTAGCACGGTCGCTCAACTGTTATTATTGGCTTATTATCTGATTTTAGTACATTTTTTAGCCTATGGTGCAATTTTAAACCTTTAACCGCTTTTATTTATTTTCTAAAGAAAATTGCAATGTCATTTAAAATATGTCTTAAACCACGTCACATAAATGCACCCGCAATCCGCAACACATTTTATATAACATTGTTGAGATTTTAGTTTGGGTCAAATAAATGTGCACCCGAGTTTAGGAAGGTAAATTATTAAAATAACGCGCCTAAAGCAACTACGCGTTTGTAATTTTGCGAGGGCCATAAAAATTTCCTAAATGGCGCGCCTCGATTTCTAAGGATAAAAGTATTAATTAAACGAGGTCCATGCAATTGAGATTTTGTTCATCACGGCACACCTCGATTTATTTTAGCTACGAGGCTTTTAAATTAAAATATAAGGGCCATACACTATTCAATTGGTTATTATGGCACACCTCCAATCTATTTTGAAAAGAAACCCAATTAACTAACTAAAGAGAAATAAAATCCCAAACCTACTAACTAATTAGAAAACCTCGAACTAAAGGGAGCAATTAACTCAAAATCCAATATCCACCTGCTTTCAAACTTGGGCCCAATGAGCTCAATAACCTATCACATTTGCAAATGCGCCGAACCACTGATGGCTTAAACTAAATCCTAAAAAGCAAGCCCAATTCGAAAATATGACAACTCAAAAGTAAGGACTCGGGTCGAGTCCTTGTGAGCCCAAACCAATTCAACATAGAAATTAGGTTCCAAATTTTTATGCCAACTCAAAATACTAATTAACTGATGCCAAACTGGGAACATTGAAATTGATTTTGCAAAATAAACTTATGATTTTAAACGGTCATACACCTACTGCCTACCCAGTTTTCTAATTTTGTTTACTTCAGCATGAAACGGCCAAATAAAGATCTTGACTCAAAATTTCCAGATCTAATCATTACGTTTGAAATCAATTTCAACATGAATATGAACCTTAATGGACATGCTTACAAGCCGAATCTGAGAAAATACATACAAGCCCATATTTAGCAGCTCAATGAATTCAGATGGCTATCAAAGTTGAAACAACATTGGTCTTCAGTAGCAACTAAACAAGGGACTATAACCCAAAGCACTACATTAAATCTTGTCACAAAATCTTAATAAATCCTTGACCAAGCATTCACTCAGATCCATTAAAAGAAAGCTAAAGAGATAGAGTCTATAGTTCATTTATCGATACAAATGCAAGTTTACTACTGCAGGCTAATGTCACAGACGGATTCAGAAAAAGAAAGCCTAACTGACATTTAGTTCGAAGTCTAACTACAGAATATTGAAAACAGTAAAAGAAACAGGGGAAATCAAATTCAAACGCAGCTTTCATTCAACCAGAACTTCACTTGAATTACATGTTCATCATTCATTCTTTACTCATAGATAGAGAAATACTTGAGAAGCAAGAAACAACAGAAAATAAGAAATTAGCAGTGAGCAGTAACAGTTAGCTCGAGTTTGACCAAACGAATAGTGAACACCACAGGATAGACCAATGGAACAGTAGAAAGTCTTCAGAAAACTGATTCCAAAACCAAGCTCAAACCATTTTTTTCTCTACTAAGATGTACAAATTATGTAGTTTTTCCAGAGATTCTCAATCATCAGCGGATTCAATGAGCCAAACGAAACAACCAAAACCAAAAAATAAATACCAAGTTCAATCCATTTTCCCCAGGCGAATCAAAATGTGTTGTAGAAATTGAAAACCTCATAAACCAAAGAAAAACAAAGCAAAGCTCAATGGAACAGTGAAACATTTCAGCCGTATGTTTTTTTCAGAATTTATCTCTTCTAAAAACTGACTTGAATAATAAGGTAGAGTGCCTTTATAGGCAAGGAAGTAATGCAGAACTTAGGAATTAGTTTTTGCACTTTAGTCCTTCTCTAATTCTCATTTTAGCTTAGAAATCCTTAACCAATTATCAGATTTTCCTATTAATCCCCCAACTCAGTTTCCTAGAAGCTTGCCCAATCTGTTGCAAAAGATTCCCTACCTAAAGTTCCTAAACTAGCCTTTAAGACCCCATTATTTACCCCTGAAACCAAAACCAATATGAGTCAGATTGCCTCAAGCCTTAAACCAAACCCATGAGCCTGTATACTAACAGCCCAAACCTAAAAAAAAAAGAATGAGGGACCAAGGAAGCTGTTTCATCAAGCCTTTAGTAAAATTACCGACTAAAACTAGATAATCCCAAACAACAAAAATCAAACTTAATCAAAAACAAACTCAGTAAGATATTAATCCTAATCAAACTTGAACAGCTAAAATTATCGATTCTAATCAAACTAGCATTGATTTAAACATATGAAAATACAACCAAAGAAAGAGAAAACAAGAAACAAACACGAAGAAAAGAATAAAGGAAGGGAAGTACTGGTCTTAACCTTAAGCAATCGACGAAGGCGACGAGCTTGGTCAAACGTTCTTGCTCCGGTCCGGGAAGAACAAATCTTGACACGAGCCAAAAGTGTCATTAATCAATTATTTTAAGCAAGAACAATCGCTTAACGAAAGTTCTGAGTCAAGTCGAGTCTTGAAATCATGGGAAGCGGAACGTTGTTTTCTTTCTGATTTTCAAATCCAGACTTAAAATGAAGATGCTGGGATTTTGGGGAGATTGGCACCAGATTAATGTTTGAAGGAGTATGGGGAGTGAGTGGTGGGAATTTGATATGATTTGGAGCTGGAACTCTGGTGGCAATGGCGGATGTTTCCAGTTGGAGAAGGCGAAGTACAAGGATGTGTGGATGAACTGAAGATTCTCTGAAGTTCGGACATTATTATGTGACAAGGGGTTTCCTTGGCCGTTGGATTGGAAGGAGATCAACGGTTCATCTTGAATGCCAACAAAACACGGTCGTTTGGTTTTAAGTGTGGGGAGACCGGTTATTGGGGCGGATCTGGGTGGAATTGGGCTGGGTTGACCCGATTTTGGGAGGGGAAATGGAATTGGGCTTAAGAATTGAATTGAAATCAGCCCAAGATTTGATTCACATCTTTTGCTTCCTCTTTTTCATTTCTTTTCTTTTAATTCCTTTTAACTTAAAACTAAAAATGAAACAAAAATTAATTCCTAAATCAAATTGTCTTACCACATTAAATTAATTGAACTCTAAATTATGATCAACACAATTAATTTAAGAACCAAATTAAAGGAAAAAATTCAAAAGTTTAAAATTTAAAATTAAAAGTGTCGAAATTAAACTATTCTTTGTGATCTTTTTTCAATTTTTATAAAATAACTAATTTAACTACGTAATTCAAAAATGCAAAGTTAAATCCTAAATGCAAATGCAACATATTTTGTATTTTTTATTAATTAAATAAAACAAACATGCACAGACAAATACAAACAATTGACAGAAAATGCCACAAAAAATCCACAAAATTGCAAACAATGGGGAAAAATTATTTTGTTTTGAATTTATGGGAGTAATTTATATAGGGAAAAAATTATGTACTTACACCAATTAGGTGCGGTAATGATAGGAGTGGTGGTCAACTTATGCTTGAGAAGTTCAAAGGCCTCCATGCATTTCTCATCAAACACAAACTTAGCATCTTTCTCTAGCAACTTGCAAAGAGGATTCACTACCTTCAAAAAATCCTTGATAAACCGCCGGTAGAACCTCGCATGCCCAAGAAAACTCCTCACCCTTTTGACAAAAGTGGGGGGAGGCAGTCTTGAAATCACCTCAATCTTGGCTTTTCCTACTTCAATCCCAAGCTTCGAAATTTTGTGACCCAACACTATACCCTTTTCAACCATGAAATGGCATTTTTTTCAATTGAGTACAAGCTTTGTGTCTTTACACCGGGCCAACACTCTATCCAAATTACCCAAATACTCTTCAAAGGAATCACCAACTACACTAAAATCATCCATGAAAACCTCCAAGATATCTTCCACATGTCAGTGAAAATAGCCATCACGCATCGTCGGAAGGTCGTCGGAGCATTGCACAACCCGAATGGCATCCGAGAGAAAGCAAATGTTCCATATGGGCAAGTGAATATGGTCTTCACTTGGTCCTCCGAAGCGATTAAGATTTGATTATAACCCGAATATCCATCCAAAAAGCAACAAAAAGGCACGCCCTGTGAGACGATCTAGCATTTGGTCAAGGAATGGCAATGGGAAGTGATCTTTTCGGGTCACTTTGTTCAGCTTCCGGTAGTCCATACATACCCTCCATCTAGTAACGGTCCGAGTGGGAATAAGTTCATTGTTGTCATTTTTCACCACAGTCATCCCACCCTTCTTCAGTACACATTGTACCGGAGAAGTCCATGAGCTATCGGAGATAGGGTACACAACCCCGACATCCAACCATTTTATCACTTCTTTCTTCACCACCTCTTGCATTGCCTCGTTCAATCTTCTTTGATGCTCTAAGGAGGGTTTTGCATCATCCTCCAAAATGATTTTGTGCATGCAGAATGCAGGGCTTATTCCCCGAATGTCGGCCAATGTCCACCCAATTGCTTTCTTCATCCTTTTGAGCACCGCCAAAGTGGCATCTACCTAAAAGTTAGTAAGGCACGAGGAAAGAATAACGGGTAAAGTAGAACAAGGACCCAAGAACGCATACCTGAGGTGTGGAGGCAATGGCTTCAGCTTCAACACTGGTGGTTCCTCTATTGATGGCTTAGTTGGAGGCATCTTTCTATTTTTGAGGTCCAAAGATAGCCTTCTCGGCTCATAAGTATAGGACCCCATTCCATGCAAAGCATTTACGCACACCACTCGGCTAGCATCATCATTGACATCAAGATTTAGAAGCACATACTCAACGGGATCCTCTATGTTAATCATAGAACTTGTGTCATCCACGATCACAGCTGTGACAATGTCCACAAATTAGTACACATCGGTGCTATTGGGTTGCTTCATGGACTTGCAAACATGGAAGACGACCTTCTCATCCCCCACTTTGAAAGTTAGCTCACCCGCTTCAAAATCAACAACTTCCTTCCCCGTTGCAAGGAAAGGTCTCCCTAGAATAATTTGGACTTCAAAGTCCACTTCACAATCCAAAATGACAAAATCGGCCGGCAATATAAACTTGTTCACCCGGACAAGCACATCATCAATTATGCCCAAAGTTCACTTCATAGATCCGGCATTTGAAGTCTCATTGAGGTCGACCTAGGTTTCCCAATTCCCAAAGTCTTGAAGACCAAATAAGGCATCAAATTTATGCTAGCCCCCAAATCACAAAGAGCCTTGGCAGAATCCGCACTTCCAATAGTGCAAGGGATAGTAAAAGCTTCGGGGTCTTCAAGTTTTGGGGCCATAGAATGTATGTAGCACTGATTTGATGAGTCATTTTCATTGTTTCACAATCCATCGACCACTTCTTCGTCACCAAATCCTTCATAAACTTGGTATATCCCGGCATTTGTTCAAGTGCCTCAACCAAAAGTACATTGATTGTAAGGCTTTTCATCATGTCAATGAACTTTTTGAATTGGTTGTCACTCTTTTGATTTGCTAATCGTTGAGGATAAGGAGGAGGTGGCCCCAGAAACGGCACCCAAAAGTGATCGCATCCTACTCCGCACTATTAAAAAGTAGCGTGAGAAGGTCGCAATAGCTTTTACCCGATTTTGGGTCGGGATCGATTTCCACAGAGAGCTAGAATTGGAGTCGAATATCTATTTAGGTTTGAATTGCGTATTTGTTCCAAATATCACTTCTATTCATTTTTTTATTTTTCTTTATATTCTACTATGATTAAACTACAAATTATAATTGTAACTAAATTAAACTAAGAGTAAATTGCTACAAATTGTATCTAATGGTTTAAAAGGTACTAGGGTAGTGACTTTCACCTAGGTGGCTAATTGGCGGGTAATTGCATCTAAGGCACGGTTGCATGATTGGGGAATATGTTATAACTGTTGCTCGGTACTACCCACTCTACACCTCTCAGTAGAAAGAGTGGCTTTGCCCAATTGACTTTCTCAAGACCAATTGGGTATGCAAATTTGCCCAAGCAACTAGGGTTCTAGTCGGGTAATTACTCTCTCGAGGTTTAACTTTTTAATTGGGACTATCAAATCTTTTGAGTCCATCCCAATTCCTTGTTGAGTCAATTTTGGAGACTTAGGCTCTCTTTCTCAAGAAGAGCCCAAGTCAACTTAGCTCAAACTAGTATTTGCAACCACTAATTCATAAATTAAACCATAAAATTGACCCAAATAACAAACACCCATAGTCAATCTAACCTTAAATCACAACACCCGTCAATTACCCACACTAGGGTTGAGCCACAACCCTAGCTAATGGGTCTAGCTACTCATGCTTAAAGAGAAAATCAGAGAAATAGATGAAGAAAAAGACATATTAATTAATTACTAAAGTAAATACAAAGATTCAATGATTAAAACTAAGTACAAGTGCCCAAAATGGCTAAGAAATATCGTCTCATGAGCGCAGCTAACATCTGATAATATCTGATGCCCTATAAATGGAAAAAGAATATATCTATACTAAGCTAAAAAAACTGGACAAAATTGCCCTTACATGGTCAGTTCGGATCGCATAAAATGGTGTGCGGCCGCACTAGGCTCTTGAACTTGAAATTTCGATGCTCTGAACCCAGGCTTCGCGGACCTCACAGAATGGACTACGACCGCGAAGGCTTTCAATGCGGTCCGATAGAATGGACTGCGGACCGCACAAACTTTATCTTCTGAATTTGGCATCTCTCTGAACTCTGGTTTTGCGGACCGCACAGAATGGTCGTGCGGCCGCGGTGTCTCAGTGCGGACCGCACAAAACCTTCTACGGCCGCACTACCTTGATTCCTGAAAATCCAGCTGTGAGCACGTGATTTTTGTCACGCTTAAATTACTCCTATAAAATTCCTTACAATTAGAATTTTTCTTTTATTATTTGAATTTTAGGAATTAATTTCATGATTTTGTGTCTTGTTTGTATTTTTGTGTGCATTTTAATTGATATAATCCCAAAAATACAAAATAGTACGTATTTTAATAATAATAATAAAGAAAATAATAAAATGGTTCTTTTGCATTTATACTTTTAGTTGTCTTAGTTTGCGTTTAATTAGGAATTAGTGTATTTGGAAATTGAGTAATGTAATTTTAGAGACAAATTGGGTTTTTATTTTTAAATTGGCATTTAATAAATATCAGATTTAATATAAATGAAAAATAAAAAGGAAAAGAAAAACAAATAATTGAAAAATTAAAAGAAAAGCATGGTCTTAGTAAAATGCCCAAATTTTGGGCCAAATTCAATTCCAGCCCAAACAAGCCCTCAAATCCGGTCCAAATCATGACCATGAACGACCCAAACCCATTCCCCAACCCGGCCTGCCTCCCCTTTAGTGAAACGACGTCGATTGGTTTGAATTCAATCTCAGCTGTTGGTTCCTTTGATCCAACGGTTGAGAACTGCCTAGGTTTTTAGTATATAAATGTCAGATCCCCGACCTAACCCCCCCCCCCCAAGTTCGTCTCTCTCACCCTCTATCACCAGAAGTGTAACGTCGCCCCTCCTCCGCTTGAAACCGCCGCCGAAAATTGCCTCACGACGGTGTTCGGCATTCAATGATGCCCAAATTCACACCATCCCCTCTCCTCGATCCCCTCTTCCCAAATCCACCTGCAGTTTACCTCAAATCCCAAACAAATGCCCCAAATCTACAAAACCCTAAATTACATCTCCGCCGCGCACGGCGGCGCTGGCTCCGTTCACCACCAAAATAACACCACGGAGTCTCCTCACCCTCCTCTCTTCAAATCCATAAACCTTTTTCCTCACATCCCCGTCGAAGTCCTCGAATCTTAAATCAAAGATTTCGTCAAAATCCTAAATCGACCAATCCTCATCAAATCAATATCACCTGGCCAGTTCATCTCCTCATGAAGAATCCACCACCAGTGACGTTCAAATATCGTTGGAGTTGTTCCAGTTTTTAAATCTATAAGGCAGCGAAACCCTAGAGTCATAACAGTAAGTTTTTTTACAGTTTGTTTCTATTTTCTTCTTCTTTCATGTGGTTTTGAGTTAATTCTATGATTGTTTCTGCTTCAAGAGTCTGTTTTCAATTTCGTCATTAGCTTAGGTATAGGTTTTATTCAAAAATTCTCTAGGTTTAATTTTGATTGTTCATTCCAAGTCGTTAAGTTCATTCTTCCTTGTTCGATCATTTCTGGTTTGAATGGATGCTGTAGTTTTTAATTTCTAGGGTAATTTTCATTTTGTCTTTTGTCACTTCTGTTCTGATTTTTGCTTTGATTTTGTGCTCAATTCTGCTTGTTTGTTCATTCCGTTTAGATTCTAATTTATTTTGATTTTTTGGTTTTAGTTTGATTATTAGTTGAATGCTTTGTCAATCTATTGATAAGCCATTAATCGATCCTGTTTTGGCCTTATTTGAATTTTAATGTTTGTTTCAGTACTTGACTTAACTAGTTACTATTGTTAATTAGTTAATGGTAGTTAGTTTAGTTTATTTTAATTAGTGATTATGTCAATGATTCTTTAGTTCATTGCTTGGGTTTCAATTCATTATTAGGTTCAGCTTAATTAGTTAGTGTTAATTAGCTTAATCGATTTGGTTATAGCTGAAAATATTTAGTCCTTTGTGTGTTTAACCATGGTCATCTGACCTAGATTAAGAAGAGTAAGGTTAGTTGAAATGAGTTAGTAATTCTAGTTGAATAAAAGGGGTAATTTGACACCTCAAAGAGAAAGAATCCTGTAGTAACAGATTAGGAACACCCTAGACTCTTCTAGAATAGGGCTTTAGTGTAAGTTTCAATAATTCAGTGCAGTGACTTGAGAAACAAGTCAAGACTTTAGGACTAATAAATAAATTCTGAAAATAAAAAGGGGGAAAATGAGTGAAGGCATTCCAGAACCTTCTTGCCCCTTTCCTGCCTATAAAAGGCATGTCTAGTGCCTTAGTTAACAAATTTTACATCTCTAAAAATTCCCCAAACTTTCCAGCTTCTAATTTCCCCCTCAAAATCCATTTCTACAAATCTGAGTCCCAAATTTGAATTTCAAAATCCAGAGAAGTTCAAATTTGAAATCCTACAGTTCTAGAAACCTTCTTTAGATCTTAAATTCTGCAGAAAAACCAAAAACAACAACAGAAAACTTTCAAAAATCCCAAAAATACTGTTCCATCGAAAACCTTAGGTTAACTTTTGATTTTTAGTTGTTGATTTACATCGTCTAGCTCAATATTTAGTTGCTGAAATCATATAAGTATTCCTGGGTGAAATTTCGAGTAGATTTGGGTTGTTCAAGTCTGTTTGGTTGATTGTTGGAGTCATTCTTCCATAGATTGGTTTTGATATTGTTTTCTGGTCTTTTGGAACTTATTTATGGGATGTTGCTTGCTCATTTGATCATTACTGATGTTGGTCCTTTTCCTTTATATCTCCTTTGTAATTCCAGGTACATGTATAGCCTCAAATGATATATTGAAGTTGTGATCAACTTGTGCGGAAGCTTGAATCATATAAATGTTGTTGTATTTTGGTCTATTGATATGTGAAAATGTTTATGAGTATTTTATTCTTCTATTGTTCGATTATTAACACATAGTAGAACTTTAAATTGGTTTGCAATTGAACTATGGACTGTCTAGCATGATAGGGATTTGGAATGTGAATTTGGTTGTTAAATTAGTTTGAGGTTTAAGCTTTGGATTGATATAGGGAGAAATCAATTTATAGGCCTCATGTAGTACGCCTAATCAGTGAGCTTTTGCTTATACACCATGCCTGTGTTAAAACAGTTCCAAAACAAGTGAATTCAGCATTTAATTTATAGCTTTATATTCATTGATGATCTAGGAGATATCTAAATTATTGTTTCATTTTTTAACTGTCCAACTTTAGAATTATAGAAATAAACCGGAATTGGATGATCGCAATTAAAAATCAGCATGCTACTAAATATAAAAATAATGTGTATGCATCCATATTGTCCAGTCACTCTTGTCATTTAATATAGCCAAGTAATTAGTTTGTATGTTAAGAAATAAATTTCAAAATATTTAGATTTTCCTATGCTAATTGAGGACTTGAGATTTGCTGGGAATGGTGCAGTTAGATTAATTTTCCCCAACCATTACTCCTTGGTCCAAATAGAATTGGGCCTACATAATTACAGGCCCAATGCGTTGAACTAGTTGGCCTGAAGCCCAATGCAAGTTGCTTTTCATGAGCTGTAGTTTTCAAGGCCCAAAAATACTAGAAGTCAAAAACCCTTTAAAATTATATTAGGAATATGGGGATTAATTTGCAATATAAATTTAGGTTTTGAGTTAGGTAGCGGGTTCAAATTAAGAGGGTCCTCCCTTTTGTTTCAATTCGGACTTGAACTCGAGACCCGAATTTAAAAATGCAAATTAATTAGGACCTTCTAGAGACAAAAAAATAGAAAATCTTAGTTTACTTTAGGTTGGCCTTTAAATATGAGCCTCGCCAAACAAAAATGCATAAATTGCGGTGCCCTTATTAAATGCTTATATTAAAATACTTAGAATTTGGGGCGTGCCATTTAGCAATTTCCATGGTCCTCGCAAAGTTAATAACCCGTTAGTCGCTTTAGGCGCGCTTTTAATAATTTCACCTTCTTAAATACGGGTGTGCATTTCATGCAACCCAAATCCAAATCCCAAAATGTTGAATAAGAATGTGTCGAGGATACGGATGCATTTCATGTGACGTGATCCAAAAATACGTTTTTTAAACGACGTTCACTTTCTTAATTTTTTTTTAACTAAAAGCGGTTAAATAATTCTAAAATTGCACTATAGGATGACATATATTAAAATCAGATTTTTAGCCATTTATAATAATTTAAGCGACCGTGCTAGAACTACGGGATCCGGGGGTGCCTAACACCTTCCCTCGGGTCAACAGAATTTCTTATTCAGAATTTCTAGTTCACACACTCCAACTGGGAAGTCGAAATTTTTCTCGATTTGGGATTCAAGTTAAATCGGTGACTTGGGACACCAAAAGCCAATCCTATCCCAAGTGGCAACTCTAAAAAAAATCTCATTTCGAATAATGTCACTTTAAATGGAAACATTCCCTTATACATTATCATTCGGGGTAGGTGTGTAAAAAAGGAGGTATGACACCAACTCTCTAAATCTCCCTAGTGTGGACCGCATAAAGTGTAGTGCGTCCGCACTAGGCTTGTTTCTCCTGAGTTTTGTCTTGTCTTTGGTACTTGTACAGGTTTCACTCCTTTTGAGTCGATCTTTGACATCTTGTCACTTTGTTGATCAAACATGCAATCAAGCACAACTTATGAGCCTTTTGGGACTATTTTGTATGAATTTTTAATCAAAGAATAAGTACAAAGCGGTATAAAATGCGTCAAAATCCGTAGTTATCAAGATCGCAAGCCCGAAAAATTAATTTTTGAAGAAAATTATTTAACTGAAATTATAAGAGTTTTTGGAAATTTAAATGTGTTTGAATTTGATGGTATCGGACCCGTATTTTGGTTTCGAAGCCTGGTACGGGTCTTGTTATGGTATTTATGTTGAGCATGTAAAATATGGTAAGAAACGGACTTGATATGACGTAAATCGGACCATTAGTTGTTAAAAATGGAACTTAAGAGTTCATGAGATTTTTTTTTGATTTTGATGCTAAGTACATAGTTATTGATGCTATTTTGATGATTTGATCGCACAAACAAGTCTGTATGATATTTTTGGACTTGCGTGCATGTTTGGTTTGGAGCCCCGAGGGCTCGGATGAGTTTTGGATAGGCCACAGAGTGAAATCAGACTTAGGAGAATTTCTAGTGTGTTGCATGTGTGTAGCAGGCCTCTGATCTCATAGATGCGAGATCAGGCATCGCAATTGCGATGCAAGCAG
This sequence comes from Nicotiana glauca, assembly GCA_026770625.1. Lineage (NCBI taxonomy): Eukaryota > Viridiplantae > Streptophyta > Magnoliopsida > Solanales > Solanaceae > Nicotiana > Nicotiana glauca. The sequence continues at coordinate 156,453 of MU719965.1, forward strand.
GGTTGGCAAATATGAGGATTTTGTCCCAAATGCGAAGTCTTCAGTGTATGTCAGAGGTCGCAAATGCGACAATACCTTTTCAAATGCGAAGGAAGCAGGTTTCTTAAGGGTTCGCAATTGCGAACCCTGGTCTCAATTGCGACATCAGAGACCTGTTAATTGAACTTAAGACGGGATTTCAACCATTTTTACAACCTTTTCAAAACCTAAACTCTCTTGGGCAATTTTTCAAAGAAAAGTTCTTCCCCAAATCAGTTGTAAGTCATTTCTAACTCGTTTTATTTAATCTATAATATCTTTTTACATGATTTCAATCCAATATCAAGTGTTTTCATGGGAAAATATGGTATTTTGGGTAAAACTTAGGATTTTTAAATTTTGGGGATTTGGACCTCAATTTGAGGTCCGATTTCAAAAAAAAATTATATATTTGAATTTATGGGTGAATGGGTAATTGGGTTTTGATTTGAACCTCGGGTTTTGACCATGTGGGTCCGGGGTCGATTTTTGACTTTCTGGGGAAATCATTGGAAAACTTATTTTCATGCATTAGAATTGATTCATTTAGCATTTATTGATATAGTTAAGTAACTTGTGGCTATATACAAGCGAATTAGTGGTGGAAATAAGAGGTAAAACGGTAGTTGAGGCTTGAATTGTGTTTGTGGCATCGAGGCAAGTGTTTGGTCTAACCTTAGCTTGAGGGATTAGGAGTTGTGTCTTATTTGTTATGTGTTAACTGTGGAGTACGACGTATAGGTATAGTGACGAGTATCTATACGTCGGTGTCAAGAATGCCCATGAGTCTCGTATTGTAATTGTTGTGACTCTGTTGTGATTTATTCATTCTTAATATGATGATTATCATTGTTGGTTCCCTTGTCGGGATGTTATTGTTTACCATATTATCTCCCTTGCCGGGATATTGTTCTTATACTATTGTTCCCTTGCCGGGATTCTTTTATAATTGATGTTGAATTATATTTGGGATCGGGTTGCACGCCGCAACAATATTATATGTAATGGGATCAGGTTGCACGCCACAATGGTATTATATGAAATGAGATCGGGTTGTACGCCGCAACGGTATTATGTAAAAAGGAATCGGGTTGCACGCCACAACGGTATTATATAAAATGGTATGGGATTGCACGCCGCAACGGTATTATATGAAATGGGATCAGGTTGCACGCTGCAATAGTTTTATATGAAATGGGATCGGGTTGCACGCCGCAATAATTTTATATGAAATGGGATCGGGTTGCACGCCGCAATAATATTATATGAAATGGGATCGGATTGCACGTCACAATGGTATTATATGAATGGGATATATGATTTGGGATCGGGTTGCTCGCCGCAACAAGAAAGAATGAAAATGAATATTGATTCTTATGGTGAGAACGAGAGTAAAAACACGAAGGGTGATGTCGTGCACTTGATTCTAATTCCCTTATTCTTGTTGGCAATTGAATTGTGGTTTCTTTACATTCTTCTATTGGTATTATGTTGTTACCTGATACTTCTCGCAACATGTTTTCCCCCTCATATCTTTAACTGTAAATATCAGCCTTTATTTTTCTGCTGTGTATGATTTAACTGCACAGGTTTATTTAGTAATATGGTCCTAGCCTCGTCACTAGTTAGCTGAGGTTAGGCTAGACACTTACCAGCACATGGAGTCGGTTGTGCTGATACTACACTCTGCATTGTGTGCTCTTCCCGGTGCTGTAGCTTTTGGACCGCAGTGAGATTGCTGCCTTCAGTCCATTCAGGCGACCCGAGGTAGTCCTGCAGGCGTCCGCAGGCCTTGGCGTCTCCTTCTATCTTTCCATACTATTACTTTTATGTATTTCAGAAATAGTTTTGTATTTATCTTTCGAACCCCTATCTGTAGTATTCCTAAACGGTCTGTGAGATTGTGACACCAGTTCTGGATAGTTTTGTTATGGATTTGTATCGAAATTATTATTAAATTGTCAGGTTTCGCTCTTCCACTTATTTATTTCCGTTATATATTATAATGTTAAATCACATTGTTAAAGGATTTAAAAATGGGAAAAAGGTAAAGTATTTGGAATGACTGGCTTGCCTAGCTTTCACTAGTAGGCGACATCACGACTCCCGAGGGTGGAAAATCCGGATCGTGACAGAAATGGTAAATCAAGCTATCTTTTTCATTTATTTAACAAAGAAAATGAGTTGATATCATTATGTTTCATACTTTCATTAACTATTGTTAGAGGTTATACATGTATGTCACAAAGGGGAGGTCGTGGTAATGCTATATGTTTTTAATTAAAAACATATAGACGATTATGAATAGTTAACTCAATCTTGCGTTTCTTTTGTAAAATCATTCTTTTAAAAATAAAAAGAATGTTATTTTTTATTGCATTTTGACAATATAAACCCCACATAGTAGACTCATTGACTATAATTATCTTGTGACATGCCGGTATTATAATTTTAAGAAAATTCTCACCCTAAAGAGTCAAGTCAATATACAACCTAGGAAATTTGTCTGTTTTTTTACCGGATTATATATATATATATATATATATATATATATATATATATATCACATGTAAAATATACATATATTATGCATCACAGATTACTTTAGTTTAAGTAGTTGGATGGATGTGACTATATAGGTTAATTCTTCAAAAATATATCGCGCTTGGTCCTAAACTTGGGCGAAGTGCAACAATGGCCACTTATAAGCCCGCTATTTAAAATATATTTACAATTTACAATGTATATAAAGATTAGCCAATTCATCCAACTTAAGGGCTAAGTATCCTGAATTTGGAATAATGTCATGAATTTTTGAACTGCTAATTTGAAATTCAAAATTAAGTGTCCTGAATTTCTGAACTACTAATTTAAAGTTCTAGATATAAGATTCGAACTTTTAGACATAATTTTCGAACTTTAGGACACAATATCCTGAAGTTTGAACTTTCAAGTTTAAACTCTAGGACGTCGTGTCATAAAGTTTGAACAAAATTGACTACTATTTAAATACATTATAAATTGTGAATATACGATAAACATCAAGCTTAAAAGTGACTACCTGGTGTCATTTCCACCCTAAGCTTTTATCTGGCCCATAGGGGTTTAGACATGTCTAGATAGTAGTTTGGGCTCTTTTAGGGTCTGGACCAAAGTTGAAATGGACCGGGCAATTTCACGTAGAACCACATTTATTCCGCTTTTCACCAATCACACATCAGAATATTAGACTACCTTTTTGTTTTGGAAATATGCAAGCTTTTACCACAAAATTGTTGTAACAAAAGATCAGCAAAAAGCTATTGATGTGAAGTAAAAGAGCAAATGCAATAAAAGGAAGAAGAAAAAAAAAGAGAAATAAATGCTTTCATGTGATAAATATAACGGTGATACCTAATGCGCTTAACTATTTTATTGGATATTTGTATACTTATCATTTTATGTATAAATTAAATTAATTATATTCATTGACGCTCAATTAAAAAAAATCAATCAGTAAATCCTTTTTGCGGCTAAGATTAAGATCCTGATTTACATGGTATTCATTCCAACTTAATCAATCACTAAGCCACATTATTCAGTGAAATCTTCATACAATTATTTACTTTAACAATAGTTTATATTATAAGGAAAAAGGTGCATGGAAAGTAAAACAAATGAAAGAAAAAAGGTTTAGTACAAAGTATCAACTATCCCATGGTAAAATTATCCTTTACTTATGCCTTCTTTCATGATGTGAGTGTCACGATCCGAAATTCCTACCTTTAGAACTGTGATGACGCCTTACATTTAACTTGCTAGGCAAGCCACTATTGGAGAACAGTTAAGTCAACTTTCATTCAAATTCAACATATAAAATCAATTAAACCCAAATTGATATAAAATCAAGTGCGGAATAACATAAAGCCCAATATCTATTACAATAAGAATCTGGAGTCACAACTCACGAGCTTCTAGATTTTTACTACAAATAAAGTCTGAAAGAAATAAAACTTCTTTTGAAGGAAAATAAACAATAAGAAGAGAAAATAGAAAGGGACTTCAAGGTCTCCGTACGCCAGCAGATCTACCTCGAGTCTCCGAATAAGAAGATCCAAGCTGCTCCAACTCACGAACAGTTAGGACCGATACCAAAAATTGCCCATAAGTGCAGAGTGTAGTATGAGTACAACCGACCCCATATACTCGTAAGTGTCGAGCCCAACCTCGACAAAGTAGTGACGAGACTATGACAAGATACCTACATAATAAACATGTATAAATAACCCTATGTGTACAAGATAACAATAAATAAAAGCTAGACATGTAATATCGGGAGGGGGCATGCTAAGGGGGAAATACAAAATACGAGAATTATAGCAGAATGATAACTAGAACAGTCAATATGCCTTTAACCGATAAAAACAATTAAATAAAATAAAGAAAATTACACGACATCAGCCTTTGTGCTTTTACTCTCAACCTCACATTGATAAATGCACGACATCAACCTTCGTGCTTTTACTCTCACTCACAGTATAAATCAATAGAAACGGCACGGCATCACCCTTCGTGCATTAACTCTTATAACATGGTACGGCATCACCATTTGTACTCACAATATGGCACGACATCACCCTTCATGCATTAACACTCATATACGACACGACATCATCTTTCGTGCATTAACACTCTCCCTTACCACATAACAATGAACAAGTAATAACAGGGAGATAAGATCACAAGCACAAGCCTTACTTCAACAATGGTTCCACAATACCAAATCTCAACTTGGAATCAATACTCAATTATCACCAAAGCTCATAAACATGATAAGAACGATCAATTTAATAATTAACTAGTCTAAGGATGGATAACATAATCAAGGAAAGCAACAACTGCAAATAACAAGTCCCACCCGCATGCTATAACCCGATAACAACATATAAGTATTTGTCACCTTACATATACGGTGTACCCATCATCTAAACATGTAGCAAATAGACAAATAAGTCTTAATCACTCAAGTCAAGGTTAACCACGATATTTACCTCACTCCAAAGACCAAACTCAAAGCTCAACTACGGCTTTGCCTTTCAAACAAGCCTCGAACCAATAGAATCTAGCAAATTACCAACCAAACGATTCAAATTAAGCCTTAGGAACTACCCACGATTGCAAAAAATTCAATTTAGGTCATTATTGGAAAAGTCAACTCCCGGCCTCGCTTGGTCCAAACCAAAATTTGGACCAAAACTCGATTATCCACTCACCCCTCGAGTCCGGTTATGCAATTTATTTTGGAATCTGACCTCAATTTGAGGTCTAAATCCCCATTTTACAAAAAATCATATTTCTACCCAAAACCCCAATTTTTACCATAAAACACAAGATTTTAGGTTGAAATCTTAAAAAAAGTAATGAAAGATTGAAATAAACTAGTTTAGAATCACTTACCAATGATTTGGGGAAGAAAAACTATTTGTAAAATCGCCTCTAGGGTTTCTAAGTTTGAAAATTTGAAGAATGAACTAAAATTCCCATCTAACTCTCATTTTGATCAGTTGCAGATGCCGCATTTGTGATTTGGGATTCGCAAATACGAGCACCGCAAATGTAAAGAATCAATCGCAAATGCGAAGACCATCACACCTTGATTTTATCGCAAAAGTGAAGAATAGTTCGCAAATGCAAAATTTTGTTCGCAAATGCGAACTCTGGTCTTCCTAGATACTCTTCGCAATTACGATGAATTGCTTACAAATGCGAACCTATCAGAGGTTGCAAATGCGAAGCCTGACCTCGCAATTGCAAGGTCTGAGGCCTGCAACAAAAACTGAAGCACACCAGCAATGTTCTAAGTCCAAATATCACTCTGTAGCCTATCCGACACTTATCTGAGCCCTCGGGGCTATAAACCAAAAGTGCACACAAGTGTAAAAATATCTTATAAACTTTCTCGTGAGATCAAATCACCAAAATAATACCTAGAACTATGAATTGAACACCAAATCAAATGACAGTTTCAAGAAAACTTTAAAATTTCTATTTTCGCAACCGAACATCCGAATCTCGTCAAAAAAACTATAGAGTAACAAAATTCGACAGACAAGTCATAAATATGGTATTGGACATGTACCATATTCCAAACCAAAATATGGACCTGGTATCCAAAAAGTCAACCTCGACCAAACATTTCAAATTCATTAAGTTTTAACTTTCAAATTTTAACAAAGCCCTATAACTCGGTTAGGGACTTCCGAATTAGATTTTGGGTATACGTCCAAGTTCGAAGTCACAGTACGGACCCACCAGGACTGTCAAAATACATATCCAGGTCCATTTGCTCAAAAAGTTGACCGAAGTCAATTCAAATGGATTTTAAGGAAAAAATTTCATATTTTCTAAGTTTTTTGTTAACATAAAAGCTTTTCGAAAACACACCTGGACTACGCACGCAAATCGAGAAAGTCTAAAATGAGGTATTTAAAGCTTTAAAATATGTAATTATATATTAAAACATAAGATGACTTATCGGGTCATCACATTCTTCGACTCTAAAATAACAATTCATCCTCGAACGGACACAAAAAAGTACCTGGACTGGTGAAAAGGTGGGAATATTGTGATGACCCGGCCAGTCGTCTCATGAGTTACCGCTCTGTTTCCCCCTTTTCTACTTCTTTATGCTTTGTTTATCCGTGTTTTGTGGTATCGAGTTGGTCGGATCGAGTCCGGAATGATTTTGGTAAGGTTTGAGACAGTTAGTCTCTTTTAAGGAAGTTTAAGTTGGAAAAGTCAACCGGATGTAGACTTATAAGTAAGAGGGCTCGGATGTGATTTCTGGTGATTCGGTTAGCTTCGGGAGGTGATTTGGGACTTAGGAATGTGATCGGAATGAGTTTTAAAGGTTCAAAGTAGATTTAGGCTTGAATTGGCAAAGTTGGTATTTTGGTGATTTTCGGTTGGTAGGTGAGATTTTGATATAGGGTTTAGAATGGAATTACGAGAGTTGCATTAGCTTCGTTATGTCATTTGGGATGTGTGTGCAAAATTTTAGGTCATTCAGACGTGGTTTGGTTGGATTTTTTTTATCAAAAGCGTAATTTTAAAGATTTTAGAAACTTAAGATTGAATCCGATGTGTTTTGGGAGATTTGATGTTGTTTGAGGTGTTTTGAAGATTGGTAAAAGTTTGGATAAGGTTTTAGGATATGTTGGTGCCTTTGGTTGAGGTCCCTGGGGCCTCGGGTGAGTTTCGGATGGTCAATCGGGCCATTTCATGGCTTAGAGAAGTTGCAGAATTGCAGGTTCAGTTGTTGCAAAGATTCCTTCTCTGCGATCGCGTAAGGGTTCATGCGATCATGTAGAAGCTTTTGAGGGGCAGTCCAGTTTGGTCTTTGTGTTCGCGAAGGAGGAGCTGCAATCGCATAGAGGTGGTGAAGTTCTTGATCGCGAACGCGGGGAGGTGGTCGCGTTCGTATAGAGTTAAGTGGACCAAGGATCTTGGATGGGAGTTGATCATTGCGAACGCGGGAGCTTGTCCGCGATCGCATAGAGTTGGGAGTTGGAGCATTCCATTTGCATAGGATTGTTCGCATTCACATAGAGTAATTTTTGGGAGCTGAGTTTTTGTGCTTCACGATTTCGAAGGTTTTCTCGCGATCGCAATGAAGGAAATTAGGCCTGGGCAGAATGTTTTAAGGGTCGTTTTGTCCGCGAATGTGGGGTTTATTTCTTCCATTGTTGGTCATTATTGGAGCTTCTTGAAGGAGACTGAAGAGGGATTCAGGGGAATCACTTTGAGGTAAGATTCTTGGACTAAAAACTCGATTATTATGTGAATTCCACCTAGTAAATCATGGAAATTAAGCCAAAAGGTTAAGAACTAGGGCTTGGAAATTTAGACTTTTGATTGAGGATTTGATGGACCATTTGAGGTTGGATTTCTGAACTTTTGTTATGTATGAACTCGTGGGGAGATAAGGAATCTATTGGTGTAAAAATTATTGAATTTCGAGATGTGGGCCTGGGGGTCAGGGTTTGGTAATTTTGGGATTTGTGTCAATTATTAAGTGTTTTCTCTTGGGCTACGTTCCCTTGGCATATTTTGACGTCCTCATCCTGATTTTGGATAGATTTGATGCGAGTGGAGGCCGGTTTGAGGGGCAAAGGCGTCCCGAGCTAGAGATTTGACCGGTTCGAGGTGAGTAATGATTGGAAATGATGTTTTGAGAGTTTGAAACCCCGGATTTCACATCGTAGTGCTATATTGAGGTGAGGCACACGCTTGATGACGAGCATGGGGTCGTGCACTATTGGGAATTGTAACTTGGTCCGTCTCGATTGATAATTTTACCGCGTATTTGATTGAAACTATTTGTTATCATCATTATTTGGGTTGAATGTCATATTTGGGCTTCATGCCAAATATTTGAATCCTTCAAGGATTTTTATTGATATTTCCTCACTGTTTTCACTTTATACTTGAACTCAATCATGTTATTTTCCACTGTTTTTCATACTCAACCTTGTTTACTCAGTTTTAATACTTAAATGATGTTTGGGCTGAGAAACATTGTTTTACTATTGCCCGAGTGGCTTGTTAGGATTGTTGACTGAGTAAGGTCGGGGTTCTATGTTGTGAGGAAACACTAATATTGATTTGAGGCCGAGAGGCTGAGATTGCATGCCACGAGGTGGCTTGATATTGATACGAGGCCGAGAGCATGTTTATGATGCCACAAGATGGCTTGATATTGCGCTTGGGCCGTAAGGGATCCCTCCAAGAGTTTGCACATCCCCAGTGAGCGCGGGTACCCATTGTGATATGAGATTGAGTCCAAGGGGCTGGTATTTTTATGAGATATTGCCCGAAAGGCGGTTTTGTTGATACAGTGCCCGAGGGGTGAACCTTCACATGTTTATGTTCCGTATTTGCCTGTCAAATTATATGCTTACTTGATGAAAAAATGATTTTACTTATCTCTTAAATGGTTTACTGTTTTAAAAATGGTTTTACTGCTTCATTATAGAATGTCTTGTGCCTTATATGTTTTCATAATTTTAGTCGCTATTTACATTTGTTACTCACTGAGTTGGAGTATTCACTTTACTCCCTGCATCCTGTGTGCAGATTTAGGCGTAGCTGGTTCCACTCCCGAGTGTTGATTCTTCCAGCTTCAGGCGGATATTCGGAGTACACGAATTAGATGTTTGGCATCCGTAGTCCCGTGTTTCTCCTCCCTTATCATTTCTATCTTGTTTTCAGATAGTTGTACTAGTTTACAGACTTAGCACACTTGTATTATGACTTATAGATACTCGTGACTAGTGACACTCCGGTTAGGGCTGTGTATGGGTATTCTTCTGCGTATTTATAATATTATCTGCTATTTTGCATTTACTTTATCATGTTCAGACTATTTTTGAGTGCTTAACTGTTAATAATTGGAAAATGGGAAGTGACGGCTGGCCTTATCTTCACGAGAGGCGCCATCACGATCAGGTTCGGGTTTAGGGTCGTGAAAAGTTGGTATCAGAGCCTATGTTACATAGGTCCCACGAGCATGAGCAGGTTTAGTAGAGTCTCGTGGATCGGTATGGAGACATCTGTATTTATCCTTGAGAGGCTGCAAAACCTTTAGGAAAAACTTTATATTCTTAAAATTCTTGTCGTGCGAATTTGTTGATTCGAGTACTGAACTTCTGCTATTTTATTCTCTCATAGATGGTGAGGACACGCACTACCGGTCAGGAGGGATGACCACCGGTACCACTAGTTGTGGCCACTAGAGACCAAGAAAGCGGTCGTGGTAGAGGCAAAGCAGTGAGGGCATCACCTGTAGATCCACCAGCTTCTCTAGTTCAGAACCAGGTCCCAGCTATGGATGCTCCAGCAGCACCAGCTCAGGCACCAGTTGTGCCCATTATGATTCCGGGTCTTCAGGAGGCCTTGCCTCAGATCTTATCAGTTTGCACTAGCGTAGCTCAGGCGGTTTCAGCCACTACAGCCGCATCTACTTCTTAGGCTGGGGGAGGCAATCAGACTCACGCCGCTCGCACACCTGAGCAGGTAGTGCAGGGACTTCAAACACCGGGGCCACATCTAGCCCAACCGGTTGCAGCTGCTCGGGACTATGTATTTCCTGCCATGCTAGAGGATGAGAAGCATAGGTTGGAAAGATTTAGTAGACTTCAGCCTCCGACCTTCAGTGATGTAGAGGGCGAGGATGCCCAGGACTTTTTGGACAAGTGTTAGAGAATGCTTTGTACCGCAGGTATTCTGGAGACTAGCGGAGTTGCTTTCACTACCTATCAGTTTTTAAGACCTACTTTTACTTGATGGGAGGATTTTGAAAGGCTTAGGCCTGTTGGTGCAACACCCCTTACCTGGCAGCAGTTCTTTGTTCTATTTTTGGAGAAGTATGTGACGTAGTCTTGCAGAGAGTAGCTACGTAGGCAGTTTGAGAAGTTGCATCAAAGGGAGAAGACCATGTCATAGTATGAGTTGAGGTTCACCGAGTTGGCTTGTCATGCCATCTGTTTGGTTCCGACAGATAGAGAGAGGATTAGGAGGTTTGTTGATGGTCTTACTTATCAACTCTATATTCTCATGACCAGGGAGAGGGAGACTGGTGCTACTTTCAAGGAGGTTGTGGATATTTCTCGTGAGATTGAGTCTGTTTGTTGCCAGGAGCAAGAGGAGAGAGGCCAAGAGGCCTCGAGGATCTGGTAGTTACAGTGGTTCTCCTTCGAGGGGCCAGTTTCAACACGGCACCAGCTGTCCATTTAGGCCTGCTCAGCCAGCACACCCAGGTTATCGTGGGGCGTCATCAGGTCATGGTTCTCACAGTTCTCATCAGGGCCAGTCATCACTTACTTCCCTTCCAGCTCAGATTTCATCCCGTGCTCCATCAGTTCAGGGCTCTTCTATGCCGAGTGCATCTGCTAGTCACTCTGGTATGAGGGGTTCCCTTCAGTCTCTTTCTCTATCACTTGGGAGTTGTTATGCGTGTGGAGAGATGGGTCACATGTGGAGGCAGTGCCCTCGTCATTTTGCTAGTTCATCTCAATAGAGGGGTCATTCATCGGCTTAAGCGCTAGTTACTTTACCACCAACCATCTAGGGGTGGAGGTCAGTTAGCCAGGGGTCGCCCCAGAGGGGGAGGTCGATCTAGAGGTGGTGGTCAAGCCCATTTCTATGCTCTTTCAGGTGAACCCGATGTTATTGATTCAGACGTTATTATTACAGGTATTGTTTCAGTCTGCCAAAGAGATGCCTCTGTATTATTTGATCCCAATTCCACCTTTTCTTATCTGTCATCATACTTTGTTCGTTATTTAGGTACTCCCCATGAGTTTCTTGCTTTACTTGTTCATGTATCTACCCTGGTGGGCGATACTGTTATTGTAGACCATGTGTACCGGTTGTGTGTGGTGACTATTGGGGGTCTGGGGAACCGAGTGGATCTTTTATTATTGAGTATAGTGGATTTCGATGTCATTCTAGGCATGGATTGGCTATCATCATGTCGCGCTATTCTAGACTGTCATTCTAAGATAGTCACATTGGCTATACCGGGTGTGCCACATATCTAGTGGCGAGGTGTTACTGATTATGTTCCTAGTAGAGTGATCTCTTTCTTGAAGGCCCAGCGTATGGTTGGAAAGGGTTGTCTTTCAAATCTTGCCTTTGTGAGGGATGTCGGATCGGAGACTCCCAATATTGATTCTGTTTCAATTGGAGGGATTTCCCTGATGTTTTTCTTGCAGACCTGACAGACATGCCACAGGACAGGGATATTTATTTTGGTATTGACCTGGTGCCGAGAACCTAACCCATTTCTATTCTGTCGTATCGTATGGCACCAGCGGAGTTGAAAGAGTTAAAGGAACAACTTCAGGAACTCTTTGATAAGGGGTTCATTCGGCCTAATGTGTCGCCTTAGGGCACATCGGTTCTGTTTGTGAAGAAGAAGGATGACACTATGAGAATGTGCATTGATTATAGGCAATTGAACAAGGTAACAATTAAGAATAAGTATCCTTTACCTTAAATTGATGATTTATTCGACCAGCTCCAGGGAGCGAGGGTGTTCTCTAAGATTGTTATACGTTCAGGTTATCACCAATTGAAGATCAGGGATTCAGATATTCTTAAGACAGCCTTCAGGAACAGATATAGTCATTATGAGTTCCTAGTTATGTCTTTCGGGCTGACCAATGCCCCAGCAGCATTCATGTATTTGATGAACAGTGTGTTCCGGCCTTATCTTGACTCGTTTGTCATAGTCTTCATTGATGATATTCTGGCATATTCACGTAGTCAGGAGAAGCACGCGGAGTATTTGAGGGTTGTGTTGCAGATTGAGGGAGGAGAAGCTTTATGCAAAGTTATCCAAATGTGAATTTTGGCTCGGTTCAGTGGCTTTCTTGGGGCACGTAGTGTCCAATGAGGGTATTCAGGTTGATCCAAAGAAGGTAGAGGTGGTTCAGAGTTGGCCAAGATCGTCCTCAGCTACTAAGATTCGCAGTTTTCTTGGTTTGGTAGGCTATTATCGCCGGTTGTTTTAGGGGTTCTCATCCATCGCATCGCCCTTGACCAAGTTAACTCAGAAGTGTGCTTCATTTGTATGGTCGGACGAGTGTGGAGAGAGCTTTCAGAAGCTCAAGACAACCTTGACCATAACTCTAGCATTGGTTTTGCCATTAGCTTCAAGGTCATATACCGTGTATTATGATGCTTCGAGAGTAGGGATTGGTTGTGTGTTGATGTAGGAGGGTAGAGTTATTGCTTATGATTCTCGTCAGTTTAAGCCCCATGAGAAGGACTACCCCGTTCATGATTTAGAGGTTGCTGCCATAGTTCAGCGTTGAACATTTGCAGGCACTACTTGTGTGGCGTATCTTGTGAGGTGTTCACTGATCATCGCAGTCTTCAACATTTGTTCAAGCAAAATGATCTTAATTTGAGGCAGCGGAGATGGTTGGAGTTGCTTAAGGATTATAATATCACTATATTATACCATCCGGGGAAGGCTAATGTGGTGGCCGATGCTTTGAGCCGAAAGGTAGTGAGTGCGGGGAGTTTGGCATATATACCAGTTGGGGAGAGACCTTTTGCAGTTGATGTTCAGGCCTTGGCCAATCGGTTCGTCAGGTTGGATATTTCGGAGCTCTGACGGGTATTAGCTTGTGTGGTTTCTCAGTCTTCTCACATGATCGCACCAGAGAACGCCAGTATGATGATCTACATTTTCTTGTCCTTAGGGATAGAGTTTAGCATGATGGTGCCAGGGATGTGACCATTGGTGATGATGGGGTGTTGAGGATGCGGGGACGGATTTGTGTGCCCAATGTGGATGGGCTTCGGGAGTTGATTCTGGAAGAGGCCCATAGTTTGCGGTATTCCATTCATCCGGGTGACGTGAAGATGTATCAGGATTCGAGGCAGCACTATTGGTGGAGGAGAATGAAGAAAAACATTGTGGGATTTGTAGCTCGGTGTCTCAATTGTCAGTAGGTGAAATATGAGCATCAGAGATCGGGTGTCTTGCTCCAGCGGATGGATATTCCAGAGTGGAAATAGGAGAGGATCACTATGGAATTTGTTGTTGGACTTCCACGGACTTTGAGAAAGTTCGATGCTATTTGGGTGATTGTGGATCGGATGACCAAGTCTGCGCACTTCATTCCTATATGTACTACCTATTCTTCATAGCGGTTGGTAGAGATCTATATCCGAGAGATTGTTCGTTTGCATGGTGTCCTCGTTTCCATCATTTGAGATAGGGGCACTCAGTTTACATTGCAGTTTTGGAGGTTTGTGCAGCGAGAGTTAGGTACTCAGGTTGAGTTGAGCACAATTTTTCATCCTCAAACGGACGGGCAGTCTGAGTGTACTATTTAGATATTGGAAGACATGTTACGTGTTTGCTTCATTGATTTAGGAGGGTCATAGGATCATTTTCTATCGCTCGCAGAGTTTGCTTATAACAACAACTACCAATCGAGTATTCAGATGGCTCCATATGAGGCTTTGTATGGGAGGCGGTGTAGATCTCTAGTTGGTTGGTTCAAGCCTGGTGAGGCTAGGCTATTGGGGACAGATTTGGTGCAGGATGCTTTAGAGAAGGTGAATGTGATTCAGGAGAGGCTCCGTACAGCGCAGTCGAGGCAAAAGAGTTATGCTGACATGAATGTTAGAGATGTGTCCTACATGGTTGGTAAGAAGGTGTTGTTGAAGGTTTCACCCATGAAGGGTGTTATGAGATTTGGGAAGAAAGGGAAGTTGAGTCTGCGGTTTATTGAGCCTTTTAAGGTACTTCGGAGGATTGGGGAGGTGGCTTATGAGCTTGCTTTTCCACCCAATTTGTCGAGTGTGCATCCATTATTCCATGTTTCTATGCTCCAGAAGTTTATTGGGAACCCATATCATGTTCTGGATTTCAGTACGGTTCAGTTGGATGATGATTTGACCTATGATATGGAGCCAGTAGCTATTTTGGGTCGTCCAGTTCGGAAGTTGAGGTCAAAGGATATAGCTTCAGTGAAGGTACAGTGGAGAGGTCGAACCATAGAGGAGGCTACCTGGGAGACCGAGCGGGAGATGCGGAGCAGATATCCTCAGCTGTTTGAGGCTTCAGGTATATTTCTTCACTCGTTCGAGGATGAACGTTTGTTTAAGTTGGGGAGGATGTGACGACCCATCCAGTCGTCTCATTAGTTACCGCTCTGTTTCCCCTTTTTTTACTTCTTTATGCTTTATTTATCCGTGTTTTGTGGTATCGAGTTGGTCGGATTGAGTCCGGAATGATTTTGGTAAGGTTTGAGATGCTTAGTCTCTTTTAAGGAAGTTTAAGTTGGAAAAGTCAATCGGATGTAGACTTATAAGTTAGAGGGCTCAGATGTGAATTCCGGTGATTCGGTTAGCTTCAGGAGGTGATTTAGGACTTAGGACTATGATCGGAATGAGTTTTAAAGGTTCGGAGTAGATTTAGGCTTGAATTGGCAAAGTTGATATTTTGGTAATTTCCGGTTGGTAGGTGAGATTTTGATATAGGGTTCAGAATGGAATTGCGAGAGTTGCATTAGCTTCGTTATGTCATTTGGGATGTGTGTGCAAAATTTCAGGTCATTCGAACGTGGTTTGGTTAAATTTTTTATCAAAAGCATAATTTTGAAGATTTTAGAAACTTAAGCTTGAATCCGATGTGTTTTGGGAGATTTGATGTTGTTTGAGGTGTTTGAAGATTGGTAAAAGTTTGAATAAGGTTTTAGGATATGTTGGTGCCTTTGGTTGAGGTCCCGGGGGCCTCGGGTGAGTTTCGGATGGTCAATCGAGCCATTTCATGCCTTAAAGAAGTTGCAGAATTGCAGGTTTAGCTATTGCAGAGATTCCTTCTCTACGATCGCGTAAGGGTTGTTGCACTCGCGTAGAAGCTTTTGAGGGGCAGTCCAGTTTGGTCTTTGCATTTGCGAAGGAGGAGTTGCGATCGCATAGAGGTGGTGAAGTTGTTGATCGCGAACGTGGGGAGGTGGTCGTGTTCCTATTGAGTTAAGTGGACCAGGGGTCTTGGATGGGAGTTGTTGCTTGTGAACGCGGGAACTAGTCCGCAATCATATAGAGTTGGGAGCTGGAGGATTGCGTTCGCATAGGCTTGTTCGCGTTCGCATAGATTAATTTTTGGATGCTGAATTTTTGTGCTTCGCGATCGCGAAGGTTTTCTCGCGATCGTGATGAAGGAAATTAGGCCTGGGCAGAATGTTTTAAGGGTCGTTTTGTCTGTGAAGGTAGGGTTTATTGCTGGTCGTTTTTGGAGATTTTTGAAGGAGATTGAAGAGGGATTTAAGGGGAATCACTTTGAGGTAAGATTCTTGTACTAAAAACTCGATTATTATGTGAATTCCACTTAGTAAATCAAGGAAATTAAGCCAAAAGGTGAAGAACTAGGGCTTGAAAATTTAAACTTTTGATTGAGGATTTGATGGACCATTTGAGGTCGAATTTCTGAACTTTTGTTATGTATGAACTCGTGAGGAGATAAGAAATATATTGGCGTAAAAATCATTAAATTCTGAGACGTGGGCCGGGGGGTCGGGATTTGTGTCAATTATTGATTGTTTTCACTTGGGCTTCATTCCCTTAGCATATTTTGACGTCCTCATTCTGATTTTGGATAGATTTGACGCGAGTGGAGGTCGATTCGAGGGGCAAAGATGTTGCGAGCTAGAGATTTGACCGGTTCGAGGTGAATAATGATTTTAAATAATGTTCTGAGGGTTTGAAACCCCAGATTTCACATCATTATGCTATATTGAGGTGAGGCACACGCTTGATAACGAGCGTGGGGTCGTGCACTATTGGGGATTGTGACTTCGTCCTTCCCGATTGATGATTTTACCGCGTATTTAACTGAAAACTATTTGTTATCATCATTATTTGGGCTGAATGCCATATTAGGGCTTCGTGCCAACTATTTGAACCCTTCGGGGATTTTTATTTATATTTCCTCACTGTTTTCACTTTATACATGAACTCAGTCATGTTATTTTCTACTATTTTTCATACTCAGCCATGTTTACTCAGTTTTAATACTTAAATGATATTTGGGCTGAGAAACACTATTTTACTATTGCCCGAATGTCTTTGTGAGGATTGTTGACTAAGTAAGTTGAGGGCCTATGTTGTGAGGAAACACTGATATTGATTCGAGGCCGAGGGCCTGAGATTGTGTGCAACGAGGTGGCTTGATATTGATATGAGGCCGAGAGCCTGTTTATGATGCCACGAGACGACTTGATATTGCGCTTGGGCCGTAAGGGGGCCCTCCAAGAGTTTGCACACCCCCAATGAGCGCGGGTACCCATTGTGATGTGAGATTGATCCCGAGGAGCTGGTATTGTTCTGAGATGTTGCCCGAGGGGCGGTTTTGTTGATACAGTGCCCGGGGCGAACCTTTACATGTTTATGTTCCGTATTTGCTTGTAAAATTATATGCTTACTTGATGAAAAAAAAGGATTTTACTTATCTCTTAACTGGTTTACTGTTTTAAAAATGGTTTTACTACTTCATTACAGAATGTTTTGTGCCTTACGTGTTTTCATACTTTCAGTCATTATTTACATTTGTTACTCACTGAGTTGAAGTACTCACTTTACTCCCTGCACCCTGTGTGCAGATTCAGACGTAGTTTGTTCCGCTCCCGAGTGCTGATTCTTCCAGCTTCAGGCGGACATTCGGAGTACAGGAGGTAGCTTCATGGTGTCTGCAGTCCCTTGTTATCCTCCTTTATCATTTCTATCTTGTTTTCACATAGTTGTACTAGTTTACAGACTTAGCAAACTTGTATTATGACTTATATATGCTCGTGATTAGTGACACCCCAGTTAGGGCTGTGTATAGGTGTTCTTCCGCATATTTATGATATTATCTGCTATTTCAATTTTATTTTATCATGTTTAGACTATTTTTGAATGCTTAACTGTTAATAATTGGAAAATGGGAAGTGTCAGCTGGCCTTGTCTTCAGGAGATGTGCCATCACGACCGAGTTCGGATTTAGGTTTGTGATAGATATCTACTCCGCATGTCCGACTCGGACTCCCAAGTAGCTGCCTCGACGGGCTGATCCCTCAACTGCACTCGAACTGAAAGATAAATCTTTGACCTCAACTGATGAACCTGTCGGGATAGAATAGCCACCGGCTCCTCCTCATAAGTGAAATCCTCGTCTAGCTGGGCAGAGCTAAAATCTAGCATGTAGGACTGATCGGCGTGATACTTCCATAGCTTGAACACATGGAATATTGGTTGAACTACTAATCAGTTGGATTGCAATGCGATCTTGTAAGACATCTCACCCACTCTCTGAAGAATCCCAAACGGCCCGATGTATTTAGGGCTCAACTTGCCCTTCTTTCCGAACCTCATCACACCCTTCATAGGGGAAACTCAGAGCAACACTCGCTCCCCGACCATGAATGTAACATTACGAACTCTAAGGTCGGCATAACTCTTCTGTCGGAACCGAGCGATGCGAAGTCAATCCTAAATAATTTTGACCTTATCCAAGGCATCTTGTACCAAATATGTACCCAATAACCGAGCCTCCCCCGGCTCGAACCATCCAACTGGCGATCGGCACCACCTACATATAATGCCTCATAGGGAGCCATATGAATGCTTGACTGGTAGTTGTTATTGCAGGCAAACTCCGCAAGTGGCAGGAACTGATCCCAAGAACCTTCGAAGTCTATAACACAAGCGCGTAGCATATCCTCCAATATCTGAATAGTGTGTTTGAGTTGTCTGTCCGTCTGAGGATGAAATGTTGTGCTCAACTCAACCTGCGTGCCCAACTTACCCCTCCATAAGTGCAAGGTGAACTGTGTTTTATCTGAAATGATAGACAAGGGCACACCGTGAAGACGAACGATCTCGTGGATGTAAATCTTAGCCAACCTCTCTAAAGAATAGGCAACTGCCGCAGGAATGAAATGTGCTGACTTAGTCATCCTATCCACAATGACCCAAACTGCATTGAACTTCTTCTGCGTCCATGGAAGTCTAACAACGAAATCCATAGTGATACGCTCCCACTTCCACTCAGGTATCTCTAACTTCTTAAGCAAACCACCAGGTCTTTGATGCTCAATTTTACCTGTTGACAATTTATACAACTATATCCTTCTTCATCCTCCTCCACCAATAATGATGTCGCAAGTCCTAATACATCTTGGCGGATACTGGATGAATATAATACCGAAAACTGTGGGCCTCGTCAAGAATCAACTCTCGAAGTCCATCCACATTAGATACACAAACACAAACATGTATCCTCAAAACTCCATTATCTCCTACAGTAACATGATTGGCATCACTGTGCCGCACTGTGTCCCTAATGACGAGAAAATGAGAGTCATCATACCGCTGCCCCCTGATGCACTTAAGAAATAAAGATCGGGCGAATGTGCAAGCTAAAACACGACTAGGCTCAAAAACATCCAACCTCAAGAACTGATTAGCCAAGGCTTGAACATCTATTGCAAGCAGTCTTTCACCGATTGGAATGAACGCAAGGCTGCTTATACTCACTGACTTTCTACTCAAAGCATCGGCCAACACATTGGCATTCTCGGGATGATACAAGATGGTGATATCATAGTCCTTTAATAGATTCAACCACCTCTTCTGCCTCAAATTGATATCCTTTTTGTTTGAACAATTACTGCAAGCTCCTATGATCAGTGAATACCTCACACAAGATGTCGTAAAGATAGTGTCTCCAAATCTTTAGGACATGAACAATTGATGCCAACTCTAAGTCATGACCGGGTAATTTATCTCGTAAACCTTCAGCTACCGCGATGCATATGCAATTATCATGCAATCCTGCATCAATATCGCACCAAGTCCAATACGAGATGCATTACAATATACCATATAAGATCCTGAAATTGTGGGCAAAACAAGCACTGGTGTCGTAGTCAAAGCAGTCTTAAGATTCTGAAAGCTCGCTTCACACTCGTCTGACCATCTAAACGTGGCACCCTTATGGGTCAACCTTCTCAACGGGGTTGCTATAGATGATAACCCCTCCACAAACCGACGGTAATAACCCGACAAACCCAAGAAACTCCGGATCTGTATAGCTGAAGTGTGTCTAGGCCAGTTCTAAACTGCCTTAATATTCTTAGGATCCACCTGAATACTCACTACTGATACCACATGCCCCAAGAAACCGACTGAGTCCAACCAAAACTCACATTTTAAAAACATAACGTTTAACTAGATGTTTGTCAGAGTCTGAAGTATGATCCGAAGATACTGCTCGCGCTCATCTTGGTTGTGGGATTAGATCAAGATATCATCAATAAACACAATCACAAAGGAATCCAAATAGGGCTTGAACACCCTGTTCATCAAATCCATAAATGTTGTTGGGGAGTTTATTAGCCCAAATGACATCACTAGAAACTCATAATGCCCATATTGAGTCTGAAAGCTAACTTAGGGACATCGGATGCCCTAATCCTTAACTGATGGTAGACATATCTCAAATCGATCTTTGAAAACACCATGGCACCCTGAAGCTGATCAAATAAGTCATCAATCATCGGCAATGGATACTTTTTCTTGATGGTGACTTTGTTCAACTGCTGATAATCTATGCACATCCTCATAGATCTATCCTTCTTCTTCACAAACAACACATGTGCACCCCAGTCGAGACACTAGGTCTAATAAAGCCCTTAGCAAGCAAAACTTGCAACTAATCCTTCAATTCTTTCAACTCTGGCAGGACCATACGATACGACAAAATAGAAATGGGCTGAATGTCTGGAGCCAAATCAATATAGAAGTCAATATCCCTGTCGGGTGGTATCCCCGGTAAGTCTACAGGAAACACCTCTAGAAACTCACGAACAAATGGTATTGAATCCATGGAAGGAACCTTTGTACTAAAATTACGGACATAAGCCAAATAAGCTAGACAACCCTTCTCGACCATAAGTCGAGCCTTCATGTAAGAGATAACCCTACTGATAGAATGTCTAGGAGTCCCTATCCACTCTAATCAATACAACCCCGACAAGGCTAAGGTCACCATCTTGGAATAACAATCTAATATAGCATGATAAGGTGACAACCAATCCATATCCAAGATGACATCAGAATCTATGATATCAAGAAGTAGAAGATCTACACTAGTCTCAACACTAGTAACCACACACAAACAATAAACACGATCTATAATAATATCATCTCCTACATGTGTGGAAACATATACAGAAGCGCTCAAATAATCACAAGGTACAACCAAATATGAAGCAAAATAGGATGACACATAGGAATATGTAGAACCCGGATAAAATATAACTGAAGCATTTATACTGCAAATCGAAACAATACTTGTGATAACAGCGTCAGATGACTTGGCCTCAAGCTATTGGAAAAGCATAGTATTGGGGCTGGGGCCCACCACTCTAGATTGCATCTCTAGATCGGGCCCTTCCTAGCTGGCCTCTACCTCAAGCAACCTGACCTCCACCTCTAGTTGTCTGACCCCTACCTCTAGCGGGTTGAGCGGGCGGTGAAGCACCCGGTGTCGGGACCATGGCATGAGAACCCTGATACTGAGAACTACTCAATGCTCGAGGGAAAAATCTAGCAATGTGCCCCATATCACCACAAGTATAATAGGACCTCGGCTACTGTGATTGATGACCCTGAAACTGAACCTGTCGGCCTGAATAACCACCCTTAAAACTCTGTAGCAGAGGTGCACTAATAGGATCTGGTGGTGAACTGTAGGCTAGCTGGTTAGAATAATGCATATGAGGGCCACAACTACCTGAAGCACCATGGGATGCCTGGAGTATTGAATGAAATAGCCTGGGGAGTGGCCTTTACCAAAAGTACACATGCCTCCAAATGAGGCACCACTGAATCCACCAGAATGATGAGGACTCTTGTCAGACCCCTGACCTCCCCCCTATGCTAGAACCATCTTGACTTGCCTGGCAACATTGGCAGCCGTCTGAAAATAAATCTCAATCCCGGTCTCCTTGTGTATCTGCAACTTGATAGGTTGAGCAAGTTTCTCAATAAAACTCATCTCTCTCTCTCTCTCTCTCTCTCTCTCTCTCTCTCTCTCTCTCTCTCTCTCTCTCTCTCTCTCTCTCTCGGTAGGAATCAAAATAATAGCATGACAGGCTAGTCCACAAAGCGGGTCTCGTACTGGGTGACAGACATAGATACTGAAGACACTAAAAGTGCATGCGATAGTCCTCTCTCAGTGTAACAAAATGAACTTCTCAAGAAATATCTGAAAGAACTGGTCCCAAGTAAGATTATGTGACCCAGGTGGTCTGGTCAATAAAAATTCGTTCCACCATCTCTTAGCGGAACCCGTCATCTGGAACATAGCAAAATCAACCTCATTTATCTCAACCATCCCCATGTTCCACAGCACCTCAGGCAGCAGTCAAGATAATCATGTGGGTCCTCAGAAGGTGCACTATTGAAGTGAACTAGGAAGAGATTGGTGAACTTTTACAATCTCAATAAGCACTCAGAAGACATAGTTGGTCCATCGTCGGCCTATGCCGCAACAACCGACTGAACTACCCCAACTTGCTAAGTTTCTGGAGTCTGAAAGTGGGGATAAGGCTCTCTCATTTTTATTTTCTCTCGACTAACATTCGCCTTATGGTGCCCGTGAGGGTTTTCACCAATAAGACTCTCTCATTTTTATTTTTCTCTCAACTCACATTCGCCTTACGGTGCCCGTGAAGATTTTCACCAATAAGACTCTCTCATTTTTATTTTTATCTCAACTCACATTCGCCTTATGGTGCCCGTGAAGGTTTTCATCAATAAGACTCTCTCATTTTTATTTTTCTTTCTTCTATCTTCAAACTTCCGGGTATTGTCCATGATATGTTTTCCTTTATTCTCATTGCATTGTCATTTCCTTGAAATTAATTAGAAGGTCTTTCTTTGGACCGTAATGTGGCTTTTGGATGGGTTTAGAAAAAAGGGTATAAAGGCTCAAATTTATAACATGTGTTCAAAACAATTACAACTCTCGGAATCATAAAAACATAACTTCTGCCCCAGTTTCAATCTTGGGGAAACTTGGATTTTATT
>MU719967.1:0-92164 GCA_026770625.1 Nicotiana glauca
TCCTAAGGCAAATGGAGCAGTTGAAGCAGCCAATAAGAATATTAAAAAGATTCTCTGAAAAATGGTGGAAGGATCGAGGCAGTGGCACGAGAAATTACCATTTCTCTGTCATCAGACTCCGGTGTGCTTGAAATGGGTTGAGTGTATTGTGGCATGGTTTACACATAGACGGGGGTGTGGTGGGGACGATCATTTGGTGGTTCGGGAATGAGGAGCGGGGTGTTGTGACATGTGTTGCAATTTTGATGGGTAGCGGGTTGTTTCTGTGGTTTCGGGATGTTCTGTGGAGGATTTTGAGCATTAGGAAAGTTGACGTCTGGTGTAGTGAGGGAGAATGACAAGCTTTCCAAGTCCCTAACTTGGTCCAATTCTTCTTGAAATTTCAGTAACTTCTGTTCGAGTTGGGCGGCACTTTCCTTGGACACCTGAACAGCCTGAGGAACCTCTACCCTTTCAACTGAGTTCTCCTTTCTGACGTTGCTCAAGTGTTCCATTTTTTCTTTATTCTTGTTTCTGATAGGACTCGGATTAGGAGGAGGTGGAGGGCCCTTAGATCTTGTGGAGTAGGATGATGATGCCAGAGTGCACGAACTAACCTTTTGGAGAGGGGAATAAAAATAAAAAATAAAAACAAAAAGGTAATAAGTTAGTACAGATTCTGAGAAAAACAATACTGCAATATTTAAACACATAGTATAAGAATATAATTCGTGTCCTAAATTGGGTGCCTCATTGTGCCCGAGGTAGGCCTAGCGACAAGTTGATTTGGAGAACTTATAATTCTAAATGCCTCATTTTATTGATAAAAATAAGACGAATCCCAAAACGACGCTAAAATTGCATGAAGTAAAATGTCACTAATGGCCATTGGCCTTATTACATTTTAAAGCAAAAAGAAAAAGACTCATAACTACTTGGCCCCAAAAGGACCTTCCCCAGACTCGGCATCTTTAGCTCCATCGAACAGCTTCATCAGCTCACGCAGTCCCAGTAGAAGATAAGCCCTAGCCAAATGTCCTCCTTCATTTCCTTCAGCGTTTTGGCAATTCTCGATCCTTTGGATGAATTTCCCTTCCAGTTCTACCAAACCTCGCTCCAAGTATCCTAGCTGCTTGTTGGCGCTGACAGCCATATCTTTCCATTCCTCGATTAACTTTGATTTGCCTCTTGAATTTCCTGTTGTTTTTACTCTCACTCTCTGATCCTCTTGCGCAACTGGTTGTACTTAACCTGTATTTCAGCCCTTTCTTCGATGACCCTATGACCTCGAATAGACCCGGGCTGTCCCAACCCAGCATGATCTTCTTCTAACCAACCTGGATAGTATGGGGTGTAACCGGCATGGTATCTGTCAGGCTCTAGGGAATCCTTTTCCAGGTTGATTTTGCTATTCCACATGTGTTGAGCTTGACATTTGTATAGGCTATCGTCGTCCTGGAAATCGGCCCTGAAATGACTTATCTTTTCGACCTTTGGTATGACCTGTTTTCTCCCTGCCTGCCTCATGACTCGGAGAGGGACATAGGGATAAGTTCCCTCCTGACCAATGAGTATAAGGAATGGAGTATCCCAAGAGCGGATGATGAACTCTCCAATGGGGAACCATTCGAACATCCAATGCACCTTGTTTTCTTTCAGATTTTCAAACAACTCTACCCATCCTCTAGCGTCTCCCGGCTGAGCAAACATGTTGGGCATATAGTTCATTCTCTTGGGATGGTGGAAGGCTATATAATCATTCCACGGTCTTCGTGGAAGCTCTTGACGGTATTGACCCCTTGGGAGGTGTTCTATAAGCCAGAGTTGGAGTAGTAAGTTGCAACCCTCGAAGTGACTGGCTCCTCGTTGACAATTTTACAGAGCTCGGTAGATCTCAGCAACAATCATGGGCACTATGCTGAAAGGCTGCCGTCTGATCCCTTCTATTAGTGTCTTGGTGACCATGACTAGTTTGGTATGGATCCTAGCCTTCTTCATAGGAAACACTATCATTCCCAAAAAGAAGAACATAAAGACAAAGACCCTCCTGTGGATATGCCCCAATGACGTGAGGGCGAATTCGTCTGGGTAGGTGCGGTAGGACTTGCTATGGTCGTACCTCTCGTACAAATAGTCGAAAGGAATATAGGAGTCCTTCAAACAGGTCAAGTCTGGATTTTTCTTCAGCCCTATCATCTTGAGGAAACCCCTACCCTTGCGATTTTCTGGCATGAGCAAACCCGGAGTCTCCCAAGGAATACCGGTTAACCCTTCTATTTCTTCGAGCAATGGGGTCATTTCCAGGTCCCCAAATTGAAACATTGATCTATCACTGTCCCAGAATAAGGTCGCAGCCTCTATGATTTTGTTGTCAGGCTGGATTTCCAAAAGAGAGGGTAAATTCCCCAAATATATGCGGACGGGAGTCTGGTCACTGGAGTGAAGGTCTTCCCACCGGCTTAGCAACCTTGGGTGAATGTTGGTTACCATGCCGAATCTGGGGATTTCGTGCCCCATTTTCTGCAAAACAACGTGTTAGTCCCTTACCCCACCGGACTCGACTATTTAAATCAATAATTAGCATAATGGCACTTAGTTCTACAAATAAATGCACATAACATGGTGTTGTCCGTTTGGGTTCCAAGGAAACCCAGTGGACTTTAGACGGGGCTATCTTAAAGAGTCATTATGTGGACAACATACCTGACTCGGCTAGGTTTGACAGTGATGCATGCACAGTTAAATAGAATAAGGTTTCTATGGGGTATTAGACGGGTACCCTTGAGCGAACAACTCAAGAGGGAAAGGCACGGAACCGTCGACTGCACCGCTGATCGACTGGTTTTACCTAAGGGTATTAAACGGGTTAACCGGGCCGGGCCGAGTAGCTTTTTTATTTTTTTACCCGTACGGGTTACGGTCCGGGCCGGTTACGGGTTGGTTCTTAACGGGTTTAACGGGTTCGGGTTCATCCGGGTAAAAATTAAACCGTAAGGGTTACGGGTTGAGGGGGCCGGGCCGAGCTTAGTGTTTTTTTTTAATATATATTTTATATAAATATTGTAAGTTATATTAATACAAAAAAGAATACAAGGAAGATGGTAAAAATGCACTTATAAATTGCAAGTGCTACATTTATTTTAAAATTACAAAACTAAAGTTTGCATTTAAAAACTAAATTAACAAAAAAATAGTAAAACTAAATTTTCATGCATAATAAATTAGTAATACTTCAAATTAATCTAACAAACTAAAAAATTAAGAATAAATACGTCTAATAATTTTAAAATAACATAAATTGTCTTAAAATCTTAAAATAACACATATATAGCATATTTTAAAAATAATATGTTACCATGATATTCTATGATTTGTGCATTTATACCTAAATATATACACTATATTTTTTTATAACCTAGGATCCGATATTTTATCTTATATAATACTCCTATATGATTTAAATTATATTTGTTTCATTTTAAATACATATAAAATATATATGCAGGGTATAATCAAGACTTATAAAATATATACTCAAAGCAATTTTCACTGTAAAACATACAAAAAAGTGACAAAAGTATTCCACTATGATTACATATATCATACTTGCAAATTATGTGTATGATATATAATTATATATGTTAAATTCCAACAATTTTAAATTATGTTAATTACTATACAATAATTAGTATATTCATGGTATATGCATGGTATATTCATGGTATATGCATGGTATATTCAAGGTATATATATGGTATATTCATGGTATATTCATAGTATATTGATAGTATATTCACGTTCTGGGCCGGTCCGCGCCGGTTAACCGGTTTAACGACATTGTTCATATAACCGGCGGTATTTAAAATGTAAATGGAGCAACTCGCGTGACCCCCTAACCCAGCCCAGCCCAGCCCCTTTAACCGGGACGGGCCGGTTCCGGTTTTAACCGGTCTGGGCCGGTCCGGAACCAGGCTGACCCGGCCCGTTTAACACCCTTAATTTTACCGCGAATATGCCTTTTCTAAATTTAGGGGGTAATAATATCGGAAAAGCGCAACAACTCATTATAAGTGTTGCTATGGTATTTGTTTGGCACGAGTGGAATATGATGTTGAAGATGCAGTTACAAAAAATGAAACAAATTGTCACGTATTTTCACGTTCATAATGATTACAATAATTTCTCAAAAATTACAACACTATTGAAGGGAAGTAGTAAATGAAAGCTTTAAAGGAAAAGAAACAAAAAACCAAGTCGGTTTCGAATAAAGAGGTTAAATAAAGCAGTAAAGAAGCAATAAAGTAACATATAACATGAAGTGGTAAAAGCCTAAAGAAAATTTCCAGCAGAGTCGCCATGATGTCGACACCCCCTTTTTCTCGCGAAATCGGGTTTACGACATTTGGGAAGATAACTTTATTCTCATTTGGGAATTGGATTTTTGGATTTGAAGAGTCGCCACCTAATGATAAAGTGCATTAGGACACTAAGGGTTTTGAGTTGGAAAAACCAGAGTTCGGGTAAGGGCTAGAAATTATCTCGAGGGGAAGGTGTTAGGCACCCCTCAAGATCTACTACTGTGGTTCCCGGTCATACTATTTTGTGACTTTAAATGCAAACAACAAGTAGGCAAACAAGCATTACAAATACAAAGGGGTCTTCACATAATAGTTGCAAGAAATTAGAAACTTTAAAGAAACTGAAATTTGGTAGGAGAAACCATTTTTTTAATTCTGAATAAATGAGTAAAGGAGGGAAATTCCATACAGTTGAAACAGTTTTTTAAAAGCTAAAATTTGCAAAAGAAAAATAGTTGAATAAAAGTGGACAAATAAGGGAATGGGTCCTAGGTTTATACATAATATGGATCACCCCACACAACATCCGGTAACCGTTTATACACGTGGTGTTATCGCATGGTCATCATATCCATATCTACCCTTTCTCGCCCCGTTTAGGTGTTAAGGTGCAGAATAGTATCGTTGCTTATTGCATGTCATTACCCGTCCCAATCCTATCAGTCCCGGAGGCATTTGGGACTATTAATCCTAAGGGGAGGGAGTTGGGGCTTTTCATAGTTTAAAAAGGATAAAAATCTAAAGCGACAAACAAAAAACACATAAGCAGTTAAAGGGAAACAAGTAGCAGTTAAAGGCTTAAACATGCCTCCTCATTTAAAGAAACAGATTGTTTAGCACGACCTGCAAATACCGGTTAAGTCTATAATTAAATTTAACGTCGGAAAGGTTATTGATAAATTACATATTTTTATATAAGAAGTCCAAATTAGGCATGCCTGCTGGTTGTAATTATTAAAGACTGGTGTAATTGGTTAATGGCTTACAGGTTTGCCTAGGTGATGCCTACAATCATGGCAAAAGGGCAAGCTGATTTTGAAGAAAGGTTACTGATTTAAGAGACAACAAAATCTGCAGATTTAAACGACATTTTTACTACTAAATTTAAACTTGCAAAAAAGCTAGATGATTCGGATTCATTTAGTTATCCTTATATGCATGTTTTTCTACGTGTGATTGATTTAGAACGTTTGTAAGAGTGCAGGAATCCTATAGGCATGGTACCTAACGTTTATTTGTTATTTTTCTATGAACGGTTTGCCTAAGGTGTGTATGCAAAAGCGCGGAAACTTATGAACATGATTTCTAATGCAAATGAACTACTTATAGGCAGGATATCTATATGCAGTAATGAATGCCTTATAGGCATGATTTCTAGTGCAAATGATCAGCTTATAGGCAGGATATCTACATGCAGTAATGAATGGATTTATAGGCATGTTGTTTATATGTATTAACGAATGGATTTATAGGCATATTGTTTATATGCAGTAATCAACTTATGGGCAGGATATCTACATGCAGTAATGAATAGATCTATATGCAGGGATGAACAAATCTATAGGCATGGTATTTGTATGCAGAATGGATAAGTTATAGGCATGATATCTAATGCAAATGAACCACTTATATGAAGGATATCTACATACAGTAATGAATACCTTATAAGCATGATTTCTACCCCATATGCATAGCATGAGAGTCCCTCCCCCCTTTTACTATATACCTCGCAGTTATTACACATTATTACAACTTTGAAGGAATCCAGAAAATAACTAAATAAATTACATAAGAAATTACAACTCCAACCAATGAAAGCCTAATTCAGACTCCTAGTCTGACTTATGGAATAAACCAACTTCCAAGGACCAGATTTTCCAAAGCCTTTCTCTTATTTGGGATGTGTCAAAGTTCCAAGGAACTTCAAGAGTTCCAGGCAATGCTTACACCCTATCAATATAGGGTCACAGTGCAGTGTGGAAGGGCTAGCCCTTAAATGTCCAAGTTCAGAGGGAACTGAAGGTCCCAAGGCAAGGCTCATAGGAGGGGGGCAGAACTTAGAGACTAGGAGTAAGTGTAAGTGCAATGAAAGGGATTTAGGGGGAGGCCAGGGCAGGCTGGTGGTCATGCCTAGCAATTGGGATGATGGCACACCCTTAACCAGCATGTCAGCCTTAGAATTGGGGAGTTAAGACCTTGTTGAAGGTCAGGTTCAGCCCTGGACAGCAATTGGGGATGTTGTCAGGCCATACCTTAACTCAGCATACATAGGGGAATGGGGTATGGGGGTAATTTTTCATACTAGCAGCAAGATACAGAGAAAGAGTAGGCAAAAGCATGTAGGTATTTTAAAATTAGCTTTACAGAGAATTGAAAATAGACATATATACAAAGACTTTAAATAAACACATTAGAATGGCACTGAAATTGATTTTAGGGCATACCAGTTGCAAAGAAGCAAGTAAAGAGAAGCAGTTGCCTTGTAAAAGCCAAAGTGCAGTCAAGAAGCAGGAATACTATAGGTTCACAAGAGTATTGTGATTCTTTTTGTATGTTTAGTGTGTAGTGTTGAAGGAAGCCATGTATTTATAGTGCAGAAAAGAAGCAAAAATAGGTAAGAAAATAGTTAGAAAATCAATCACACAAGGTTTCCCTTTAATTAAGGGATTCTGGTTTCAAACGGGCAAAGTAAATAAGGAAAGAGGTTAATTAAACACTTTGCAAAGTAGTGCAAAAAAGGGTAAATACATAGTAGTTAATGAAGGGAAAGATTTTGACAGTACACGGTTATATAATTAAGGAAAGAGAGTCAATTAACAACTAATGAAATCAAAGTTACAGGCTTTGCTCGAATGAACCAAGTCAATAAAAGGCAAAGGGAGGTTTTACTTAAAAGAATTAGCAACAATCAATTAACCCCAAAAAGATTTTGATTCGAACATAAGTTGGAAAGCCTTTTTGAAGAAAGGTTTTAATACACATATAAAAGACACTGTCATTCTAATAGGAAGAGTCTAGTATAGAGGAATTCAGAGTCATACACGAAGGGGTTCAAACTCAGTACATGGATCCAAAGTGAGTTTGAGAGATTCTAAAGTCAAACAGAGCCCTCGTCTAAACACACAAAACCAAACTCGCCAAAAACCCCCAAAATCCTAGGGTTTTGACTTAAATCAGATGCAAAGAAAACAAAATGAGGGAACAAGCAAATACAGTAGAAAGTTTAAAGCAAACAGAGTAAGGAAGTTAATTCGAAACATAATGAGAGCAAAAGAAACAGTAGAGGAAAACATGCTTAAGTAGGTATTCTGGAGGAAACTTAAAAAGGTAAAAATAGTAAGAACGCTTAATGAACACAGTAGAAGAATACAGCAGGCGAGATCACAGTGGAAGCAGAGCATAGTGAAAAGCATGCAAGCACATAGTGCAGAAAACACAGTAGAGGAACATGCTTAATAAAAGAAGGACATAACAACATAGTAGAGACAAACATACACAAAGAAAGGGAAAAGAAAAGTCGGAAAAAAACTTAAGCATTTTCAGAAACCCTAAATCGGAAAGAAGTGACTTTGAAAGTAAAATTTTTAAAGAAAAGTTGGGGAAATCTTTTAAAAACTCAAAATAGAGCATGAATACACACAGATGTGAAGAGAATCGGAGAAAAACCTCGAACATCTAGGGTTTTAAATGAACCCTAGAATGATAAAGGCTTGGAAAAGGTCCGATCTAAGTCGGATAAGGCTGGAAACAGCCTTAGGAGGCTAAGATTTGCCGGAGCCAGGCCGGAGATTGCCGGAAACCTCAAGTCCACGGAGGTCTAAGTGAAGACCTTTGAGGTCTGGCCTCGAACCTTCGAGTATCAGGCACATAGGGGCAGTAGGAGAGGAGCATAGATTATCCATGGCATGAGAAGCCATGGATTCCGGTGAGTCAGAGGTCGAAGACGATGAGTGAAGTAAGGGTTTCGAGAGAGTTCGAGAGAGTTTGAGACATGAGAGGATTCAGAGGCGGCTATCAGATGGGAAATGAGAGATTAGGGTAGTCGTTTGGAGTTAAAAAAAGGCAAGGGTGGCTTATGGCCGTTGATCAAATGATCAACGGCCTGGATCAATAATAGGAACCGGGCGGGTCATTTGGGACGGATCGGGGCTGGGTTAAAAAAAAATTGGGCTGGTCCAATTGAGGGTTAGGATTGGGTAAATTGAGGGGTTAAAATTGAAATATGAATAGTCTATGATTGTAATAAAATGAGGCTAAATGTTAAATAGCCAGTTTTCCCTTTTTATTTTATAACAAATAGTAAAAATGATTTTAAAAGCACTGAACTGATTCATAATGTATAACTATTAATTTAAAAATGTTGGGACCATAGTTATAAAATATTCATTAATCGTAAGATAGGCTATAATCGCAATTGTATGCAATTTGTTTTTTAAAATACCAAATAAATTTGTAAAAAATGTACGAAAATTACCTTAATAATATTTTGGGGTAAATATGAGAATAAAACAAATTATTCACCAAAATTGATAGTTTTGGGAATAATTATTGATTTTTCTGTTGCTAAAATGGACAACAAATTGCTTTTAAAAATCTTTCAAAAAATCTGGAAAATACCAAAACACAGCTATGCTATTTTTGAAATTATTTTGTATCTAAAAATTATATAGGGAAAAATTGGGTATCAAAAGGTTGTACCAGCCAAATTAACGCGACTCGGGGATGCCCACCGTCGCTACAAAATCATAGGCCATTACTTTGAATCTACTTTGAAAAGAACTGGTTAAACATGCTACCCTCGATAGGGAAACAAGCTTCGACCATGTCAGCTCCAAAACACAAGGATCCGAGCTACTCAGCCTAGGAGCTAAACCTTCCGAGGTGCTCAAATATCTCTGCTAGCTACTTGAAGTCGAGGTTCTTTGTGAATCGATGACGGTTCAGGCAAAATCATTGCAAAAGTCCTTAACGAGAGGAAAACAAAGCCTATATATGCCTAAGGGCAAAACGTAAGAGCCATTGTTGCCAGCCTAACGAGACTCAAGGCCACACATAAAAGCATAAGAGCCACTGTCGCCAGCTTAAAATTTGAAAGCTTGAGGGTTAAATTGAGCTCGAGTCGTAATCTGATTTGGAGACTGGATCCAAAATAGTTAACTACATATGCCTAAGGGCAAGGCATAAGAGCCATTGTCGCTATCTTAATGAGCCTCAGGGCCATGCACATATATGGTTGTTTCGACCCAAGCGATAAGAGTTTTTGTTGCTAGCCTACACAAACACAAAATCTGAGGGTCGATTAAGCTCGAGTCGAAACCCGACCCAGAGACTGAACCCAAAATAGTTAGCTACACGTGCCTAAGGACAAGGCATAAGAGCCATTGTCGCCCGCCCGTAAAAACACAAAATCTTGAGGGTTGAATGAGCTCGAGTCGAAGCCCAACTCGGAGACTAAACCCAATACAGTTGAGCAAAAGCATAAGATCCCTAACACTAGCTTACACTAAAGGTTGTTTCGATCAAGCGTATAAGAGCCCCCGCGCATTCCTAATGAGCGTCGGAGCCATATCACGAGTCTAAGGATTCTCACCTACTCCGCACCTAGCATGCCTAGTCTCAAGAGAAGCAAAAAGAGGTACATTAGAAATAAAGCTTCAAGCTTTCTTTTATTTACATACATGAAAAGGTGCATTCTCCATCTACAAACACGCTCTGAAGATATCACATACAAAATGGAAAAATATATGCCCCTTCCCTAAGGGATACGGCCTATCAGACTTATCTTCACTCTCCTCGGTATCAGACAGGAGTAACTGAGCACCACACTCATCCGCTCTCGCTTGCACCAACTCTTCCGGGAGAACAAAACCCCTGCCACCGATCTCCTCAAGAACCCTTCTTCGGGATCTGCAATGAGCATATTCTTTGATCCTCTCTTCACGATTGAGGACTCTCTAAAACTCAGCTTGGGCATTGGTAGCATCCTTTAAATGAATCGCCATCTCCTGATTAGCCATATTACAGCTCAATGACACTTCAGCCCGAGAATCAATGATCTCGGCTCTGACCTTCGAAATTTCTAACTCAAACTTCATGATCATATCCGCTTGAACTAAAGCATTTTCATGAGCTAAGCGGAGTTGGGCCTCGAAGTCAAGAACTTTAGCCAAGGCACCCTTCTCCTCTGAAGCTTGAGCCTGCACCTGAGCTCTTAGCTCGCCACAGTCATTCCTGACTCTGTCAGCTTCACCCCTAAAGCGCTCCAGAGCCTCCGTCTTTTTTGTAACTAGGATAGGCAAAAAGTAAACCCGAAAGGTTAAAAAGCAGAACGCATACCCGCCAGGGAAAAGAAGCTACATGCTCCATAAAATATCTCTCGTAATTCAAGCTCCCGTACGCCTCATATCTCTAGTGTGTCAACTCAACTTCCTTCTCCTTATAAAGGATCCTAAGGGACCTACCCTCATACAGAGATTTCTGGAGCCTAGTCTCATGACGGAGAGGCTCAGACCTAAGACTGCTAAAGACTTGCAGAAGAAAAACTCGATAAGGAAGGGGAAACGCAAGACTCAGAAGGCCTGTGCCAAAACTCACCGCAAAGTGAAGTCGACGGACTTCCTCGAAGTTTGAGCACACCTCTGTTGATCCATCCCTCTCGGACCTGGACGAACCATTCTCGGTCGAAGCATGATCACTCGGAGGAACCACCTCTCCAGAACCAAAAACGTTGGGTGCAGCAGACTTTGGCGATGTTTCCTCCTCAAAGAATCGGCCTCGTTTTGCCCTGCTGAGAGCTCCATCGCACTGCAAGTGCATATCCTATTTATCACTATTGTCCTTTGGCTCGGGAGGTTGGCAACTCCTCCCTCACTCCGGAAGAGCACAACCTCGCCCTTAGGGACCCTCTGATACCTACGATGGCAAGATTAGTACATAAAAAGAGGAAAATATCATCCCAAATGTACAAAGGACAAGGTAAAAGCAGTGTACGCACATACCTCGGTATTTTGCTTCCCATATGCCTCGAGACACAGCTCGCCACCTACGCTCATCACATGTCGAATAGGTCACCAGCTTCCGGACCCAGTCAAGCAAATCAGGAACTTCGCCCGACGTCCATGAAATTGCTATAGAAAAGAAAGAAGCATGATTATTAAACTAGCTTCCACCATGAGCGAATTTGAGAATGCGCAAGACAGTCCACTCACGCGCGTAATTCCATTCCTCGAGGAATGGCATAAGTTCCACGTAGATAACGCCAATCATTCGGACCTAGACAAATTGACTAACCCACATTCGATCTGTGTCATCCCCATCATCAACAACAAAGGGCATGGATGAACGGCACCACAAGGTTAGAAGGCCTCGATGATGAAAGGGCTGGTACAACCTGATGAGGTGACTGCGCGTGAACTCAAGCTCTGCCTTCTCTGCAAAGAACCTCATCATCATCACTAATCACCAAAACAATGGATGTATCTGTGCTAAAGTAACCCGATACTTTAAGAAAAAACTGAGAACGACCTTATAAGGGGGGCCTACTGCGAAAGGGTACAAGTACACGTTCAGGAATCCACCGACAAGGTCCGTGATACCCTCCTCCGGGGAAAACACCTGCAATGCTACCCCCTCGCCCCATCCGCAATCTCTCCTTACTAGCTCCAGATGCTCCTCTCTTATCGAAGACCTGGTATTCAAAGTAAACTCCCACGAATCTTGAGTGCTGGGAGTGGAACTCTCCCCTCTCTGCCGTACAAACCCCGAAGTAGCAGCCATGGCCATGACGGAACTAGCAAACTGAATAGGGAACACAAACGCTTTGGTGCTAAGGTGATGAAGGACCCGATATCGAGACGGAAGGATAGTTATCTAAAATAATAGGATCTCCCAATAAATAGGAGCAAACCTATATATATATATATATATATGGGGAAATAATAACGGTCCACTTACCCGACAACGTCGTCTTCAGTCCTGAGGTGGTACCCGACCTGGAGTACCTCCATCAAAATAGAAGTTAGGCTTCAGGAAGATTTTAGCGCCATTACAGAGTTCGAGATGATACCCGATCTTAAAATTTTCCTCTCAAGGAAGATAAGCACTCCGAGCTCCGTCTATGAGGACTCGACCTCAGGATATCGCCGAAAAATGGACATCCCCTCAAGGGAGGTCTACCTATAATGCCTTGATAATTAGCTATATCAAGATGCAAAGCAAATCTCCAGATGCACGAAGTTGACCTTCACTCAGAAACCACTCCCAAAAATCTCAAGGATCAATGCGTTATCTTCATATAACTCAAGGGTCCCAATGACCCGAGTCTATCGAACCGTTTCAGGCTTGGCGCGAGGAATAACGGTGGGCTCGAAAAGGAGCCATTTCTATCAACCAAAGAACGGGAAGAGTAATCAAGTATGAGTCAGATATTGACAATCATCAGTAAAGGTATACATTCAGAATCCTCACAAATATCAAAGAATACGGCAAGCATCGAAGGCAAAAATCAGAAAAACATCTTTGTATTCATGAACATTCATTTACAACGGCCCTCGAGGGGTCCTTACATATAATTACAAAAGCCTTCAAAGGGTCTCTACACGATAACAAGGAAGCAAAGGGGTGCTTACCCACGGTAAAAGCCTAAGGATCTAGTCTATCCTTGAAGGCTCATCTCCGGTAGCAGCATCTCCGGGCGCCACCTCCTTGAGCTCGCATCCTTGAAGGAAATTCCTTCGATCGCCACCTCGTCTAGGCTTCTAGCTTGATCCCACGGGATAGCAATGCCGAGGAAGGAGATAAAGAAGAGGAAAGGGGGAAGATGCAAAAAAAAGAGACATAACCCGCCGAAGCCAAAGGTTGAAGATTTGGTGGGGCTCAGCCTCAACGGCCGGATGTGCCATTTTATCCCTTGGGAGAAAAAAACCCTAGGAATGAAGTGCCACACCATGCCAGGGTAGGAGAGTGAGCAACGGTGTAGAGTCCGAACGCCCTTCTATATCACAAGAAGTCGACTGCCCCTATGTCATCACCTCGATCCAATAAGGACAACAGTAGCAGGCGTAGCAGCAGCAACAACAACAACAACAAGACGGTATGATCTCATTTGATAAAGGGAAGTTCAGGCAGAAGGCCACCTTAGAGCTGATGAGAATGTTGTCGTACAACCTTAAAGCCGTAAACCCCAAGCATGGTTGTGAACAATAAAGGAAGATGATGAGAAGGGAGGGATGAATGAATGAAGAAGGGCATTTATATAGGGAGATAGTGTCGGGAGACCCCTATTTATTGGAGGTAGTGACACGACCATCGATGCCCTTGAAAGACCGATCGGCAGATGCATTCAATGCATCCTTGAAAAACTGAATCGACGGCAGCACTGTCACTTTAGAGGACAGGAATCGATAGTGTATTGAATGGAATCGAAAAGAAACATCCATGGGATGTCCCGATTATCGCGAAAGCTCACGCCATTGGTTGCTTCATTGGTGTGACATCGTCACGAGTAGCCCGAGGGGTCGGGTATTAGAATCATTTCCCCTTACTTCATTCTGAGAAATGCAGAGACTATCTGTGTGCGGCAAAATTAGAAGGTCCAATTTCATGCTATTAAGTCACCTCAGAAGAACACCTCGAGGCCCCGAGGATGCGAAGTTGCGATCGAGTTCCCTCCCTCGAAGCTCGTCGAGGCCCGACCTGAAGTGTACTGATCGAGGATAAGAATCAAATGGGGAATTCCTTAGGCGCACGCGGCTAAGTCTGACAAAGCCGGTCTGCCCGAAGCCTATATCAAGGTGTCGCGTCTAGCTGTCCCATCTCCATACCTTTACAATTAATTCATTTCGTACTATGTTGGATTTCCCCTCCTATATAAAGGGGACCCTCATCACTTTGTAAAGGACCGGATGTTGCTCAAACTATTCTACATAAGGAAAATAACAACTCTCTCTTTTCTCTCTAACTTGCTCGCCCGAGATTACCGCTTTCATTTATTATGTTCATACTTGTTGTTCATTCGTCACTTGTCATTGGCCATAAAGAGCCTCCATTAATTATATTATAATTGTTAACCCTTCTCGGTTCCCCCCGATAGCTCGAGCTCGAGCTCAAGTATCGACCTCGAGGCCCATGATGTGCTGGAGAATTTCTGCATATTTGATACATATTGCTTAGATTTTAGCTTGTTTTAGATGAAATTATCTTTTATACTTATGTAATTTTAGTGTTTTTGCAATATATGAGGTTTAAGGACTTAAGAGCATGGAAATGAATTCAAAAATCCACAAATAGACAAGAAAAGAGCAAAACGGCATCACAATTGTGGATATCCGGTCGCAAATCAAACATGCGAGCCGCAGAATGTGCACTTGAATCGCAAACCACAACACTGTTTTGGGCAAAATCCAACACAAGAAGTGCGGTCCAGTCTGCGATCGTATAACCTGTATGTGAGCCGCAGAATGGACCACAAACTCAACTTGAAAGTTGTTGAAGGTATAAAATGCGATGCGAAATGCGATCGCATTTCAACAATGCGGAACGCATACCATGAATGGGATGAAGGCCTGGAAACTAGGGTTGAACTATGTGATGGTCATGTCAAGAATGCGGACCGCATGTCTATTATGCGACAGATGTGCGGTTGCATATTTAACCGAAAAGATTATTTTTGTCCAGATTTTGCCCCGAATTTTGGCCCACAATAAATAGATTTATTGGAGTTTTGTGGGGGCATCTTGTATGATTTTGGGAGCTACAATACAAGGATTTAATATTCTTCACTTTTGGAAGCTTTTGGTTCAAGAATCTTTCACTTTGTAAGCTTTATGGCATTAAATATTCTCTTCCTTTTGTGTTTTAGTATGTGTAGCTAACTTTAAATACTAAGGTTGTGGACCCTAAATGGGTGTAATGTTAATGGGTGTTTACCATTGAATATATATAAATGGTTGGTTGATGTTTATTTACTTCTCATTCTTCAGTTATTGTTGGTGTTTGCAAACATTAACAAGTGCCATTAAATTCTTACTTTGCTTGGAAAAGTGGGTTGGAATTTGGTAGAAGTAAATATCAAAGACTCAAGGCGTTAACCTTGTTTAATATAATCGTTTAGGAATAAGTGGATTTTATTTGGCATATATTGATTGTTCTTAATTACAAATATTTTACATTTGAAAAAAATATAAAGAGTAAATACTACCCAACTATTGGAAAATATTGGGTAGTCATTGAAAAATCATTTGCATATCAAAAGAACCTTCCATTAGAAATATATCATATTAACACTGGTAGCATTACCTTTCATTGAAGGGGATACAACCTTGGTTTCTTTAATCCAATTAATTACATTCTAAATCTCAACATTAGTTATTTCTTCAAATCACAATTACACCATACTCTGTTATAATTAACCGGATAGAATTATGACTTAAATCGAGTGACACACTAATCGAGTAGATTTTCACACCTATTCCCTGTGGGATTCGACCCTAACCTTGTTGGGTTATTATATTTCACACCGACCACCTTACACTATTTATTAAAGTGTAATTTGAGTGTACCAAATTTTGGCGTCGTTGCCGAGGAATACGGTTTTGAAATTACTAATTAGTGTGTGCTTTACTTTACGTCTTATTCTATTCCATCACACTTTGCTTGTTTTGCTTGGTTTTGATAGGAAAACATGGTTGAATATGAAGAAAATCCTTTTATAGTGTAAATGGTTTCCTGACCTATTGAAACTCTTTCAGCCGATTCGCGGCAACACATTACTTCAGATCAGATTTGTGCCAATTCCCCTCCATCGAGGAGCCATTCTTGCGAGAAGCAAGAGATGTCGTGAACGGTGGGAGGTCACAGAGAATTGACCTATTCATAGAGTGATCCTATGATCGATACAGTATATAGACTATCTCATTCTTTATTCTATTCTATTTCTGAAAGAAAAAAAAGAAGGTGCCGATGCCCCCTTTTTCCTTAAAATCGGAATCGGGTTCATGACATTCGGGAAGACAACTCTTATCCCGTTTGGGAATTGGGTTTTGGAGTTTGGAGAGTCGCCACCTAATTATTATAGTACATTAGGACAATTTTAGAAAAATTAAAGATGCAGACTAGAGTTTTGGGTAAGGGCTTGAAATTATCTCGAGGGGAAGGTGTTAGGCACCCCTTAAGATCCACTAGTGTGGTTCCCAGCCATGCTATAATTGTGACTTTAAGAGGGTAGAAGAAACAAATAAAGTTTGCACATAATAATTACAAATAAGTTTAAATCTTTAAAAAGGAAGAAAGGGACGACAGTTTTTAGAAAAAAAAAGGAATTAATTAAAGGAAACGGAATTAGGAGAAAACATTGTAAGTAAAAGAAAAGAAAAGGGGGATTGGGGAGCCATGACAAATGGTGGTCATGCCTAGCCACTAGGTAGGTTGGCACACCCCTGAACACTTGTTTGGTTAAACAAGTTAGGAGCAGACCCTTGAAGGTCAGACCAAGGTCTGGATAGTGATTAGGACACTATCAAACCCAAGTCCAAGGCTTAGACACATAAAAGGGGAAAAGGAGTGGGAATTGATTGAGTTAGGGATTCAAAGAACCCAGTTCAAAATCATAGATAGCAATATTAGAGTGTTGTTATGCCTTGAACCATAACTCACATACAAAGGGTAAAGGGTAAGGGGATTCACATAGGAACAATAATGACAAAGTTGCAGAAAAACAGTAAAGGAAAGCATAACAGAACTTGGATGTGAAACACATAGTGGAGGAGCGGTATTTAAACTAAGATGGACATACCAGTTGAAAAGTAAGAGAATAGCAGAGTAACCACAGCAAGCAAGCAGCAGAAATAACTCAGGTTTTCAGCAGAACACTTGAAGATTCAAGGAGAGCTTAAAAGGTATTTCAGAAAGCAAAGAAGAGAAGTACATAGAACTGGTCTGTGTATTTGAGAGAAGAAGGGAGTAGAAAGCAGATTGCCTATTATTGCTTGATTGTTACTTACTCGTTGTTCTCTTTTTTTTCTTTTTTCTTTTTTGAAAAGGGGAGGGTTGAGCCCTTTATATAGTTTTGAAAACAGGTGAAGCAGGCACAAAGGTATAAACATATAAACTAATCAAATTAGTGTCAATTAGGGTAGACAGACTCCTTTAATTAAGGGTCTAGTTCAGACGACTAAGAAGGAAGAGAAATCAGTTCATTAAGGCTAAATTAAGGTAAAGAGACCATATGGTGCACAAATAAGGTCACATACACAATTGGATACTTAAGGAAAGAGGGCACAATAGTAAGAATAAGGTATAAGTTTAAAAATCAGTCAAAGGATCTCGGTTCCAGTTGTAAATCACAAAGAGACTGAGATAATTAAGGAAGTAAATAATTCAAACATTGGTACAAAATCACAGATGATACAGGATCAATTATTTAAGGAAAACATCAGTAAGGTAAAAGAGGTTCAATCAAGAGAAATTAGTGACGAATTTCTTAGCCTGATTAAAGGAATTTCAAAAATAAAACTTTGAAAGGGAAGCTTATATATAAGCATGCAGTTCAAAACAAAGAAGAGCAATGAGAGTTTTTTCCATAATCACAGGCAAATAAGTTCACAAGTTCGATTACAGACTCGTCATGAGTATGTAAACCTAGGGTTTCAGAGTGAAACCCTAGTGTCTTTCACTTCAAAGAAAAGAAAACCCCCCAAATCTTAGGGTTTCACATGGAGTCGGAGGTGAGG
Source organism: Nicotiana glauca (assembly GCA_026770625.1). Taxonomy (NCBI): domain Eukaryota; kingdom Viridiplantae; phylum Streptophyta; class Magnoliopsida; order Solanales; family Solanaceae; genus Nicotiana; species Nicotiana glauca. Next base: position 18,065 of record MU719967.1, read on the forward strand.
GAATCGTTCAAAGTCACAGAGATAGGCAGATATGCACAAATAGAAGTAAGAGGAAATTATGAGTTTTAAGACGAGGGTAGGCAAGAGCATGATCAACAGAACTCAGAAAGAAAATCAAAGCATGATCTTAAACACATAAGCAAAAGCGAGTCAATAACCTAGGCTAACATGTGAACAAAAGAGGTAAAAGAATCTCCGTAAAAGATCCAGTAAGAAACACAAGTGCAGGCTTGAACATAACAAGGAATAAAACAACGAGCATGAACACACATAAAAAAGAGTAAAAGAATCAGAAACATTTAGAAACCATTTTCAGAAAACCCTAAAAATAGGATTCGAACAGTTTTGACAAGGGAAAATTAGAGAAAAACTCTAAAATGGCACACACAGCATAGATCTAGACGAATAAGCGAAAAAGGAACCTCGATTAGGCTAGGGTTTCTGAGAACCCAAAAGGACAAGAAGGCTTGGAAGTCTCGAGAATGGTTCTGAGCTAGCAAGGTCGAATCCAGGCTCGAGAGGCTGAGATACACCGGAGCAAAGCCGAAAACGGCCAAAGAAACTCGAAACGGCCAAGGTCTGGATGAAGACCTTCGAGGTCTAGCCTCGAATCTTCAATGAGCAAGCGTGTGAGAGCAGGAGATGGTGGGTAGAGGTTGTCCATGGCTAGATTAGCCATGGATTCTGGAGGTAGGTGGATACTAGGGTTTCAGAGGTTGAGAGGGTTCGAGAGAGACGAGAGGAACCAGAGGCGATGGATTTGGAGAATGGGGATAGGGTTAGGGTCGTTTGTGAATTAAAATGGTAAAGAGGAAATGTGGTCGTTGTTCATTTTGATCAACGGCCCGGATCAAAAGGGAGCCGGGCGGGTAAAAATAAACGGGCCGTGGGTCGGGTTAATTAAGAAATTGGGTAGGGAATTTTGGGTCTGATTTGGACTTAAGATTGAGGTTAATTTCGGGCTAAACTCTTGCTAAACTCTATAAGACCTTTTTACTTGACCTTTTGTATGCTATCTGATATTCCCTCTTCTCTGAGATGACTACCATGTTCCTATAGTCCTCTACTCACAGATTTTGTATTGCATGACACTCTTCTTTGTCTTAAATCCAGCCTCGCATGCTTAATGTTTATGCACTCTTTATAGGTTAAATTTCCCTCTCAAAATAACCTTTGATTGTGGATTGATTTCAAATCTCTTTGTGTAATTCTGATTGCACTCTTGTAATTTATTTTTCCCTTATTGTATCGATTTACCTTGTTTCTTGGACTTGTTGAAATACTTTTCTTTGAACTTTCGACCCTACCTTTCTACTTAAGTTGATTTGATCCCATTGCCTTAATTACACTAGTATGGGATTCTTACAGACATTTCCTTAATTAAGGTTTAATGAACCTAACCTCTATTACCTATTGTGTACTCGTACTGTGTTGAAAATATTTTCCTTATTTGACATGTTCATCCCCAACGTGATTTCTTTCCTTATTTAACACTTGCAAGCTACCGTTTGATTTAATTCCTTAATTAAAGGAAGTCTTTGATACTAATTTGATTTTTAATGAACACATATTCCTTAATTATGTCTGAATTACAGCCCTTACCTTATTTTCTGCCTGTTTTTCACCCTATAAATACCTGCTTTTTCATTAACACAAAAGAACCAACACTCGAGTCTTTTTCTGAACTCACACTCACACACAAAGTATTCTCTCTTGTTGTTTGTACTGTGGCTTCTTTGCAAGACTTCTGCTCTCTTTTACTTGTCTGTTTCTGAAATGGGTATGTCTTTTATTTAAACTTTTGCCTCATCCCTATGTGTTTATTCTGTAGTTTCATTCTTTTGTGTGGTTTGCTGTTCATGTTATGTAACTTATGCTAAGTATTTTTCCTTCTTTGCTTCTGTTCCCATATGAATCCCTACCCCTAATCCCTTCTATGTGCTGAGTTAAAACCTTGGCCTGACAGTATCCTAATTACTGCCCAGGCCATGGCTTGACCTTCAATAGGTCCTAACTCTCCAATATTTGGCTATTATGCTGGTTAGGGGTGTGCCAGCATTCTATGTTGTTGGGCATGACCACCAGCCTACCTTGGCATCCTTTAATTCCCTCTATTGCACTTAAAGGTGTTCCTAAATTCTAAGTTCTGCACCCCTCCAATGATCCTTGCCTTGGGACCTTGAGTTCCCTCTGAACTTTGACATTGGAGGGTTGGCCCATTCCACACTGCACTTTAATTCAGTTCTGTAATGATATCTGGGTGTAAGCATTGCCTGGAGTTCTTGAAACTCCTTGGAACTTTGACACACTCCATATAAGAGAAAGGGCTTTGGAACATGATCCCGACAGTTGGTTCATATCATATTGTTAGGCCTTGGGTCTGAATTAGGCTCCTTGGATATAGCTTAAAAGCTCTGATGTAATTTTATTTTCTGTTTCATTTATTTGGTCTGTAATAAATTTGTAATAACTTATGGGATTTTAGTAAAAGGGGAGGGTTATTTATGTATGCCTAAGGGTAGATATCCTGCCTATAAGAGTTTTCTTTAAATTTATGCACTTTCATATATAGAAATCATGCTCATAGGAATTCTGCACTTTCATATATAGAAATCATGCTCATAGGAATTCTGCAATGTCATATGTAGAAACCATGCTTATAAGAACTCTGTATATCATATAGATATCCTGCTCATAAGAATTTTGCATGTAGAGACCATGTCTTTAAGATTCTGCATTTTCGCATCTATCATTAGGCAAACAGTTATAGGTCAAATAATAATCAATTTCATCCTAGATACCATGCTCGTAGGATTTCTGCACTCCTGCTACGCCTGTAAAAAGTGTTTAAAAATTAACGATGCTAGAAAGCATGCCTATAGGAACTATCAACCAAATCTGAATCACAAGTGTTAAGATTAGTCTGCCATTAGTAACCAACTGCAGAACTCGTATCATTCTGTTAAAACTAGCAACTTTTTGTAAACAGTTTACTTCTTTATTTCTGAAACCAGTAGATGCCATGCCTATAGGTTATCACTTAGGTAAACCAGTAGGTAGTTAATTAACAGCATCAGTCTTCGATAAGTTATAACCAGGTGAGCCTAATGCAAACTTTCTTGTCTGAAAATATGTAATGAACCAGCCCGCCTAACGTTAAGTATAATTTGGACCTAATCAGTATATGTAAGGCGTGCTAAACTACATGATTTCTGCGATTCTGAGGAGGCTTATTTGAGCTTTTAATTGTTATGTGCACCCCATAATTGTCCTATGTGTTTTGTTTGACGCATTAGAATTTTTACCTTTCTAAACTCCTGAAAAAAAAGCCAAAAAATTCCTTCCCTTGATAGGACTAGAAGTCCCAAATGCCTCCAGTGCTGATAGGATTGGGACGGGTAATAGCATGCTATAGGTAACAATACCATTTCGCGCTTAATACCTTAATAGGGTGGGAAAGGGTAGATATGGATATGATAACCACGCGATAACACCACGTGTATAAACGGTTACCGGTTGTTGTGTGAGGTAATCCATATTATGTATAAACCTAGGACCCCTTCCCTTACTTGTCCATTTTATTTCCAAACTTCAGCTTTTAAACTGCTTTTAACTTGCAGGAACTATGTAAAAAATTTCTCTTTTACTCTTTTATTCAAGATTTTAAAACTTCTTCCTCTATCAAAATTCAGTTTCTTTAACTTCCTTATTCCCTTGCAACAATTATGTGAAAATCCCTCTTTGTATTTGTAATTCTTACTTGTCTATTTGTTGTTTGCATTAAAGTCACAATTGTAGCATGACCGGGAACCACACTAGTGGATCTTGAGGGGTGCCTAACACCTTCTCCTCGAGATAATGTCTAGCCCTTATCCGAACTCTAGCTTTCAAATTCAAAACCCTTAGTGTCCTAATGCACTTAATCATTAGGTGACGACTCTTCAATTCCAAAAACCCGATTCCCAAACGGGAATAGAGTTATCTTCCCGAATGTCGTAAACCCGATCTCGCTCTAGAGAAAAAAGGGGGCGTCGACAGCATGGCGACTCTGCTGGGGATGTCTTCAGGCTTCTAACACTGCATGTTATATGTGACTTTACTGTTTTCTTTATCGCTTTGTTTAATGCTTTTATTCAAAACTGACTTGTCTTTTTGTTTCTTTTTCCTTTAACGCTTTCATTTACTGTTTTCCTTCAATGTCGTTGTAATTTTGAGCAATTATTATAATCATTATGAACGTGAAAATATGTGTCAATTTGTTTCATTCTTGTAATTGCATTTTTCAACATCATATTCCACTTGTGCCAAACAAATACCATAGCAAGGTTTGATGAGTGGTTGCGATCTTCCAATATTATTACCCCCTAAATTTTGGCAAAGGCATTTTTGTGGTAAAACTAGTTGATTAGCGGTGCAGTCGACAGTTCCGTGCCTTTCCCTCTTGAGTTGTCCGCTCAAGGGTACCGGTCTAGCACCCCATAGAAACCTAATTCTATTTAACTGTACATGCATCACTGTCAAACCTATAGTCGAGTCAGTTATGTTGTCCACATAATGACTCTTTAAGATAGCCTTATCCAAAGTCCACTGGGTTCTCCTGGAACCCAAACGGACAACACTATACTCTGTGCATTTATTTGGAGGACTAAATGTTGTTTATGCCAATTATTGATTTAAATAGTCGAGTCTGGCGGGGGTGAGGGACTAACGCTTTGTTTTGCAAGAAATGAGGCACGAAATCCCCAGATTCGGCATGGTAACCAATATTTACCCAGGGTTGCTAAGATGGTGGGAGGACCTTCATTCCAGTGACCAGACTCTTGCCCGCAAGTATTTGGGAAACTTACCCTTTCTTTTGGAAATTCGGACGGACAATAAAATCATAGAGGTTGTGACCTTATTTTGGGACAGTGATAGATCAGTATTTCAATTTAGTGACCTTGAAATGACGCCATTGCTCGAGAAAATAGGTGGGTTAGCCGGTATTCCTTGGGAGACTCGAGGTTTACTCATGCCAGAAAACCGCAAGGGTAAGGGTTTCTTCAAAATGATGGGGTTGAAGAAAAATTCAGACTTGACTTGTTTGAAGGATTCTTATATTCTTTTCGAATACCTGTACGAGAGGTACGGTCATAGAAAGTCCTTCCGCACCTATCCAAATGAATTCACCCTCACATCATTGGGGCATATCCACAGGAGAGTTTCGTCTTCATGTTCTGCTTCCTGGGAATGATAGTGTTTCCCATGAAGAAGGTTAGGATCCATACCAGACTAGCCATGGTCGCCAAGACACTAATGGAGGGGATTGAAGGGCAACATTTCAGCATAGTGCCCATGATTGTTGCGGAGATCTACCGAGCTTTGGAAAATTATCAACGAGGGGCCAGTCATTTTGAAGGTTGCAACTTATTACCACAACTCTGGCTTATAGAACACCTCCAAAAGGGTCAATACCGTCAAGAGCTTCCGCGAAGGCCGTGGAATGATAATATAGCCTTTCACCATCCCAATAGAATGAACTATATGCCTGACATGTTTGCTCGGTCGGGGGATGCTCGAGGATGGGTAGAGCTTCTTGAAAGAAGACAAGGTACAGTGGATGTTCGAAAGGTTCCCCACTGGAGAGTTCATCATCCGCTCTCGGGACGCTCCATTCCTCACACTCATGGGTCTGAGGGGAACTTATCCCTATGTCCCTCTCTGAGTCATGAGGCAGGCAGGGAGAAAGCAAGCCATACCAAAGGTCGAAAAGATGAGTCATTTCAGGGCTGACTTCCAAGACGATGATAGCCTATACAAATGTCAAGCTCAACACATGTGGAATAGTAAGATCATCCTAGAAAAGCATTCCATAGAGCCTGACAGATATCATGTTGGCTACACCTCATACTATCCAGGTTGGCTAGAAGAAGATCATGCTAGGTTAGGACAGCCCGGGTCTGCTCGAGGTCACTGGGTCATAGACGAAAGGGCTGAGATACAAGTTAAGTACAATCAGTTGCGCAAAAGAATCAGGGAGTTCGAGAGTGAGAATCAGGAGATTCAAGAGGCTAATCAAAAGTTAATCGAGGAATGGAAGGATATGGCTGTCAGAGCCAACAAGCGCCTAGGGCATTTGGAGCGGGGGTTAGTAGAGCTGGAAGGGAAGTTCATCCGGAGGATCGAGAATTGCCAAAACGCTGAGGGAAATAAAGGAGGACATTTGGCTAGGGCTTATCTGCTGCTGGGATTGCGTGAGCTGGTGACACTGTTCGATGGAGCCAAAGATGCCGAGTCTGGGGAAGGTCCTTCTGGGACCAAATAGTTAGGAGTTTCTTTTCTTTTTCGCTTTGAAATGTAATAAGGTCAATGGTCATTAGTAATATTTTACTTTATGCGATTTTAGTGTCCTTTTGGGATTCGTCTTATTTTTATCAATAAAATGAGGCATTTAGCATTATAAGTTCTCTAAATCAACTTGTCACTAGGCCTACCTCGGGCACAACGAGGCACCCAATTTAGGACAAGATTTATATTCTTGTACTATGTGTTTAATATTGCAATATTTTTTCTCAGAATCCGTACTAACTTGCTACCTTTTTGTTTTTACTTTTATTTTTTGTTATTCCCCTCCCTAAAAGGTTAGTTCGTGCATTCTGGCATCGTTATCCTACTCCATAAGATCTAAGGGCCCTCCACCTCCTCCTCCTCCAAGTCCTATCAAAAGCAAGAACAAAGCAAAAATGGAGAACGTGAACAACATCAGAAAAGATGACTCAGCTGAAAGGGTAGAGGTTCCTCATGGTGTTCAGGTATCCAAAGAAAGTGTCGCTCAGCTCGAAAAAAAGTTACTGAAATTTCAAGAAGAACTAGACTAAGTTCGGAACTTGGCTAGTCTGTCATTCTCCCTCACTACTCCAGACGTCAACTTTCCCAATGCTCAACACCCCATATCTCCACAGAACATTCCGAAGCCACATAAACAACCTGCTACTCAACAAAATTGCAACACATTTCACAACAACACTCCACTCCTCATCCTTGAACCATCAAGTGATCATCCCCACCACACTCCCATCTATGTGGAAACCATGCCACAATACACTCGACCCATTACAAACACACCAGAGTCTGATGACAAAGACTCTCTCATCAAGAACCTGGCCGCCGAGCTCAAGAAATTGACTAGCCGAGTCCAAGGCGTTGAAGGGAACAAAGGCATTGAAGGGCTGAATGATGAGGATCTTTGCATTCAGTCAGACGTTGAACTCCCTGAGGGGTACAAACCTCCCAAGTTCGAAATGGTTGACGGCTCGGGGGATCCTAGGGTCCATCTGAGGATATTGTGATAAACTGGTCGACGTAGGAAAAGATGAGAAGATCCGCATGAAACTCTTCATGACAAGTTTGAAAGGCGATGCTCTATCTTGGTACATTAGCCAAGATCCCAAGAAGTGGACGAGCTGGGTTGGAATGGCGTCCGACTTCATGGACGGGTTTAGGCTCAATACAAGAAAATGCACCAGATATCCTCTACATCCAGAATCTGAAAAAGAAACCCACTGAGACATTCCGCGAGTATGCTACTCGATGGAGATCCGAGGCTGCTAAGGTCAGGCCGGCCTTAGAGGAAGAATAGATCAACCAATTTTTCGTCCGAGCTCAGGATCCACAGTATTATGAGAGGTTAATGTAGATAGAGGGCTAGAAATTCTCCGATATCATCAAGTTAGGAGAAAGGATTGAGGAAGGCATTAAGAGCAGTATGGTCAATAATTTCGAGGCACTGCAGGCCACCATCAAAGCCCTACAATCTGGTGGCACATCCAAGAAAAAGGACGTGAGTTCCATAATGGTCGCACAAAGAACCAAGTCACCAATAAAATACCAAGCCTACCTGGTACCCCCTCTCACATACCAGTATATTCCCAATTACCAAGCACCTCCGCCCTCTTACCAAATTCCATCACCCTCTTACCAACCATCTCCATCCCCCGCATACCAACCTACTTCACCGAAATATTCCCAACCTGTACCCGTCTACCAAGCCTATAATACTCACTACCAATCACCTCCTGCCTGCCAAAACTTCCCCAGGCCACGCCCTAACTTCGACCCTAGACCTCCCAAGAAATACGCCGACATCGCCCAGCCAATCGACCAATTATATGAAACACTCAAAGTAGCCGGTTACGTCACCCCAATCCCTGTCATAACTCCAGAAAATCCTTCCCAGTGGGTCAATCCAAATAAAACCTGTGCGTACCATTCCGGCATGAAAGGGCATACCATTTATGAGTGCCGATCTCTGAAAGACAAAATCCAAGCTCTAATTGACAACAAAATCATCGTGGCCAAATAACCTGCTCCTAATGTTTGGAACAATCCTTTGCTTGGTCATAAGGGTGGTGGTGCGCAAATGATCGAGGTAGAAAATGATTGGGACCCCAAGGGGTCAATTGGATTAATTGCCAAAAGTGACGAGCCCAAGAAACCAACCATCACATTGAATCCAATTGTAGTCCAGATCCAGCCCTATAGTGATGCTGAAGTAAACATGTATGTACCTCTCGAGTTTGAAACACCGTCATCCGAAAGGACCGCAGAGCCGATTGAGGTGGAGTTTGGGTCTCCAAAGGTACCATTTGAAGTTGCTGTGTTGCCACCCAAAATGAGAGTGCCCATTCCTGTAGCAATGTCAGCAATAACGTCATTCCAGATACAGGCCATTCCTTGGGATTACACCGCCGAGGCAAGAAGGAAGGGAAAAACTAAGTCTGGAGAAGCAATCACAGCACAGGGTATGACCAGGACTAGCAGAATTTATACTCCGGAGAACTTGGTTGAATCAAGTAAGCAGGCCTCTGGACGGCCTATTGAAACTGGACTTGATGATCTCTGGCGGAAGATACAGGCGAAAGAATACTCAGTTTTTGATCAATTAAATAAAACACAAGCGCAAATCTCCATTCTACCTTTGCTGCAGAGCTCCGAGGCACACAAGAACGCCCTAATGAAGATACTGAGTGAGGCATACGTACCCAGCAATATAAATAGAGGAGAGATGGCAATCATGGTCAGGCAGATATTGGAGAGTCATAAGATCCCTTTCCACGAGGATGAGTTTCCCCCTGAAGTTTTAGGACACAACAAAGCGTTGCACATCACTATGCAATGTGAAGACTATTTCATCACCAGGACTTTGATTGACGGAGGATCCAGCCTCAACATTTGTCTATTGGTAACCCTCAGAACATTGGGTAAGAGTCTACATGAAATCAAGGATGGGGCTATCAATGTCAAAGCTTTCGATGGTTCCCAAAGGTCCACTATTGGGGAGATCAGTTTATGTCTGCAAATGGGGCCAATCTGGTTCGATGTTGATTTTCAAGTAATAGACATTCCAGCATCCTACAACTTCCTACTGGGATGACCTCGGATCCATTCCACTAGAGCCGTAGCATCAACCCTGCACCAGGTAGTGAACTTCGAGTAGAATCACCAAGAGGTGATTATTCATGGTGATGGGAGTAACCCCATATACAGTCGTCAAACCATCCCAGCAATTGAAGGAAGAAGGAAACTAGGAGGCGAAACCTACCACTAGATTGAGCGAGTCAACGCTATGGACAAAGAGAAGTGGTGGGATAACAAGATAGAGAGTATACTAAACTAGAGCGGGTATGAACCTGGCAAAGGGCTCGACAAGAACCTCCAGGGAATCACCAAGCCTATCAAACTGAAGAAGCATGGCACCACTTTTGGGTTAGGGTATGGATATACTTGGCAAGAATTCAGGAACTGGTCGCCACCATGGCGCGGCCCTTATTATCCACTGGAGCACCCGATACCCCGCCTGGAACAAACTTTCCAGCCAGCCGACATCATGTATGGGTCAGAGGAAGATGAAGCATTAGTAGCAATGAAGAACATGTTCTTGGAAGATGACAATATGGACTGTCACGTCATTCTCGAGGAGGAATGGGAGGAAGGCCCTTCCATACAGGCAGTGAACCAATGAGAGCGCCTCAACAATTGGTCCATCAGAACCACCAAGACCTGGAGAGCTTCGGGGTAGCAAGGCTGAACAAAGCATTATGCATTATCTTTTACTTTTTCATTAGTTGATTTCCCTTCAGTAGTATCTTTAAATTTTTGAAGGAAAAAAAGCTCTGATGTTCAAAACAATTTTTGGCATTTATCGAAGCATTTCAGTTTTTATATAAATCTCGCTCTTATTATTTCTTTTTCTCTACCATTTACTTTACTTTACACAGCATTATTATTACTTATCTTGATGAATCGATGAATGTAATATGCGATGAGATAGTGCAACAAACGGACATAGACTCGGAAGAGGATGAGATACCAGAGGAGGTCATTAAAGAGATTAAGGATTTTGATAATAGACCTAAGTCTAACTTGGACGAAACTGAGGTTATCAACTTGGGGAATACAGAGAATGTCAAGGAAACGCGCATCAGTGTTCACTTGTCACCATCAGAAAAGGAAGAGTACATGGAGTTCTTAAAAGAATATGAGGACATATTTGCCTGGTCATACGATGATATGACCTGTCTCAGTACATCTATCGTAGCTCACAAACTGCCAACGGATCCGACGTGTCCGCCGGTAAAACAGAAGCTCAGAAAGTTCAAGCCAGACATGAGTTTGAAAATCAAAGAAGAAGTTACCAAACAAGTCAAAGCCAAGGTCCTCTAGGTAGTGTAGTATCCAACATGGTTAGCCAACATTGTGCCAGTGCCAAAGAAGGACGGGAAGGTCAGAGTTTGTGTCGACTACCAGGACCTCAACCGGGCCAGTCCAAAAGTTGACTTCCCCTTGCCGAACATACACATCCTAATTGACAACTGCACCAAGCACGAGTTGCAGTCATTTATCGATTGTTTTGTTGGGTATCATTAGATATGGATGGACAAAGAAGAAGCGGAGAAAATAGCATTCATTACACCGTGGGGAATGTATTGTTACAAAATGATGCCGTTTGGATTAAAGAATGCTGAGGCCACCTACATGAGGGCCATGACTACTATTTTCCATGACATGATACACAAAGAGATTGAGGTGTATGTAGATGATGTCATTATCAAATCTAGGAAAGCCACTGACCACAGGGGAGATTTAAGAAAGTTCTTTAACAGCTTGAGAAGGTATAACCTGAAACTGAACCCCGCCAAGTGCGCTTTCGGGGTTCCAGTCGGAAAATTTCTTGGGTTCATCGTAAGTCGACAGGGAATAGAACTCGATCCGTCGAAGGTCAAGGTCATTCAAGAATTACCACCTCCAAAGAACAAGAAAGAGGTTATGAGTTTCTTGGGGAGACTCAACTATATCAGCCGGTTCATAGCCTAGTCCACCGTCATTTGTGAACCTATCTTTAAGATGTTGAAGAAGGACACCGCCACTAAATGGACTGGTGATTGTCAAAAAGCCTTCAAAAGAATCAAGGAATACCTATCAACGCCTCCAATTCTGGTTCCGACAGAATCGGGTAGACCACCATTGCTCTACCTTGCTGTACTGGATAGAGCATTTGGTTGTGTTTTGGAACAACATGATGAAACGGGGAGAAAGGAGCAAGCCATCTACTATCTCAGCAAGAAGTTCACCCCGTACGAGGCCGGTATTCCCTGCTAGAACGCACCTGTTGTGCTATGACTTGGGTAGCTCAGAAGTTGAGGCATTACTTCTGTGCCTATACCACTTATCTAATATCAAGGATGGATCCGCTGAAGTATATCTTCCAGAAGCCCATGCCCATGGGCAAGCTGGCCAAATGGAAATTCTATTGAGTGAGTTTGATATTGTGCACGTGACCCAGAAAGCGTTCAAAAGACAAGCGCTAGCCGATCATCTTGCCGAAAACCCCGTTGGCGGAGAATACGAGCCTCTAAAGACGTACTTTCCCGATGAGGAGGTCTCTTTCATAGGAGAAGACATTGCAGAATCCTATGACGGCTGGAGAATGTTTTTTGATGGAGCAGCAAACTTTAGAGGAGTTGGCATAGGAGCAGTCCTAGTATCAGATACAGGTCAGCATTATCATGTGTCCGCCAAACTCAGGTTCCCGTGCACCAACAACATGGCCGAGTACGAAGCCTGCATCTTAGGGCTCAAGATGGCCATTGATATGAACGTTCAGGAGTTACTAGTGGTCGGGGATTCAGACTTGCTCATACATCAGGTTCGAGAAGAGTGGGCAACCAAAAATTCTAAGATACTCCCATACTTGCATTATGTACAAGAGTTAAGGAAGAGGTTTACAAAGACAGAATTTCGGCATGTCCCTAGAGTTCAGAATGAGTTCACTGATGCATTGGCCACTCTGTCGTCCATGATTCAACATCCATACAAGAACTTCATTGATCATATCCTGATAAAAAGCCAGGATCAACATGCTTACTGTGCTCACGTCGAGGAAGAAGCGGACGGAAAACCATGGTTCCATGACATTAAGAAATATCTGTCAATGGGAGAGTATCCAGAACTTGCAAACACTACGCAAAAGCACACACTGCGGAGGTTATCCAATCACTTCTTTCATAGCGGAGGAATCCTATATAGGAGGGCTCCCGATTTGGGACAACTAAGGTGTGTCGAGGCAAAGGAAACATCCAGGTTGTTGGAGGAGGTTCATGCAGGGACCTATGGCCCGTACATGAATGGTTTCGTCTTAGCCAAGAAAATACTCCAAGCTGGTTATTTCTGGATGAATATGGAGACAGACTGCATCCAGTTTGTTTGGAAATGCCATCGTTGCCAGATCCATGCAGACATGATAAAGGTGCCCCCTAACGAGCTCAATGCAACAAGCTTACCATGGCCGTTCTTCGCTTGGGGGATGGATGTCGTTAGACCTATCGAGCCTGCCGCATCAAACGGGCACAGGTTCATTCTAGTGGCGATTGATTATTTCACCAAATAGGTTGAAGCAGCATCATATAAGGCGGTAACCAAGAAGATTGTGGCAGCCTTTGTCTGCAACCATATCATTTGCTGATTCGGCATCCCAGAGTCGATCATCACTGATAATGGTTCCAATCTCAACAGCGACTTGATAAAAGCAATGTGTGAAACCTTCAGGATCAAGCACAAGAATTCTACAGCCTACAGACCTCAGATGAATGGAGCTGTAGAAGCAGCCAACAAGAACATCAAAAAGATACTAAGGAAAATGATAGAGAAACACAAGCAGTGGCATGAGAAGCTATCATTTTCTTTGTTAGGGTACCGCACCACGGTTCGCACATCAACCGGGGCAACTCCATATATGTTGGTTTATAGCACCGAGGCAGTCATCCCAGCCGAAGTAGAGATTCCCTCCCTGAGAATTATGCAGGAAGCATAACTTGAAGATGCAGAATGGGTAAAGAGTCGCTATGAGAAATTAGCCCTTATAGATGGAAAAAGATTTAATGTAGTTTGCCATGGTCAGCTTTATCAGAATAGAATGACCAGAGCCGTCAACAAGAGAGTTAGGCCAAGACAGTTCGTGCCAGGGCAGTTAGTACTGAAGAAGATTTTTCTTCACCAAGACGAAGCCAAAGGAAAGTTTTCTCCTAATTGGCAAGGTCAGTACATGGTTCACCGGGTTCTAATCAGGGAGCCCTCATACTCGCAGAAATGGATGAAGAAGTCTGGCCAAAGCCGATCAATTCAGATGTAGTTAAGCGATACTATGTGTAACCATTATGATTCCTTCATGATGTAATTTGAACTACGCCTGACCTGATTCCCGTTTAAGATGGTATACGTAGGCAGCCTTATGGGTTCTGTCACAATTCAATAAAATTTTCATTTCCCCCGATACTGGAAACTGGGGTAGAATTTTGAGGAGAACCCTCAAAATTCTGAAGTTGATCTTTGCTAATCATCACGCGCAACTGTCATAGGCACTAGCGCAGTAAATTGGGGCAGAATTTTGAGGAGGACCCTCAAAATTCTGGAGCAAAAGAGGTTGCAATATCTTAAACCGTGTCGCAGTCATCGGTTCATCCAAAACCATTTTGCCTATTATGTATTTACATCATATTTTTATTATTTTGCTAAAGTCATGCATGGCTACTATCAAATTTTCTTTGTTTAGAGACGCTACCCCAAATGAAAGCAAGAGCCGAGTAGGACAAGAGAGGTCCACGGGAAGACGAACTAACCTTTCCCCTTTACAAAACTCACTATTTTTTCGTTGGATGCAAGCACCCCAGACATAAAGTAATCAGATATGATTACAAACTAAAATTTTTCAGGAATGAGACTCTCAAAATCATCGCCCATTTACAAGTGTTATTCGCGCACGACATTCTCAGCAGCCACAATGACGATCAACTACCGACCATCGTCCATCAGCTAAGAGATTTCGTTACTCCTCACCTTTATTTATCGCATTGCATAAGGCTACCTTTCTACCTTCCAAGACTAAGCACTGTCTCCATCTGCATTTTTCGGATTGCATAAGGCTACCTTTCTGCCTTCGGAGACTAAGCACTGTCTCCATCTGCATTTTTTGCATTGCATAAGGCTACCTTTCTGCCTTCTGAGACTAAGCTCTGTCTCCATCTGCATTCTTCACATTGCATAAGGCTACCTTTCTGCTTTCCAAGACTAAGCATTGTCTCCATCTACATTTTTCGCATTGCATAAGGCTACCTTTCTACCTTCCGAGACTAAGCACTGTCTCCATCTGCATTTTTTTGCATTGCATAAGGCTACCTTTCTGCCTTCCGAGACTAAGCACTGTCTCCATCTGCATTTTTCGCATTGCATAAGGCTACCTTTCTGCCTTCCAAGACTAAGCATTGTCTCTATCTTGCATTTCTCTGCATTGCATAAGGCTCCCATTCTGCCTTCCGAGGTTAAGCGCTACCTCCATCCTGCATTTCTTTACATTGCATAAGGCTATCATTCTGCCTTCCGAGGTTAAGCTCTACCTCCATCCTGCATTTTTACATTGCATAAGGCTACCATTCTGCTTTCTGAGGTTAAGCTATACCTCCATCTGCATGGCTGACAGATCGCCAACTTTATTTAAATCTCTACATCGGCTGAAATATCGCCAATTTATTTAAATCTTTTCATCGGCTGAAATATCACCAACTTTATTTAAATCTTTATATCGGCTGAAATATCGCCAACTTTATTTAAATTCCGCATCGGCTGAAATATCGCCAACTTTATTTAAATCTCTATATCGGCTGAAATATCGCCAACTCTATTTAGATCTCTACATCGGCTAACATATCACCAATTTATTTAAATCTTTTCATCAGCTGAAATATCGCCAACTTTATTTAAATCTTTATATCGGCTGAAATATCACCAACTT
The DNA here is from genome assembly GCA_026770625.1 of Nicotiana glauca. Classification (NCBI taxonomy): domain Eukaryota; kingdom Viridiplantae; phylum Streptophyta; class Magnoliopsida; order Solanales; family Solanaceae; genus Nicotiana; species Nicotiana glauca. The sequence continues at coordinate 33,387 of MU719967.1, forward strand.
TATTTAAATTCCGCACCAACTGAAATATCGCCAACCTTATTTAAATCTCTATATCGGCTGAAACATCGCCAACCTTATTTAAATTTCTGTCGGCTGAAATATCATCATTTACATTTTTTCTACATCGGCTGAGACATCACCAGCTTTATTTAAATCTCTATATCGATTAAAATATCGCCATTTATATTTTTCTACATCGACTGAAACATCGCCTGCTTTATTTAAATTTCTGTCGGCTGAAATATCGCCATTTAGATTTATCCTTCATATCGGTTGAAATACCGCCAAATCTTGCATTTCATCGGCTGAAATACCGCCAAATCTTCCATTTCATGGGTTGAAATACCGCCAAATTTTGCATTTCATGGGTTGAAATACTGCCAAACCATCCAAGGGTATCATTGTTCGGAGGCACCATCTTCATAGCCCGAGAATGCCATGCCATGGCCCGAGGACCCCGCTTTATATTCTGCACATCATTGTTCAAAGGCATCATGGTTTGGAGGCACCATTATCATATCCTGAGAACGTCATTTCATAGCCTGCGAATCCTTTATTATGCGCTTCATGTCCCAAGACGCCATGGTCTGAGGACGTCATCTTAACCGTCCAAAGACAGCATTCATGGTCCAATGGGAACTTGCATCACATTTAAATTCCGCACGATATGCTTGTATTACTCAATTGTAGGTACATCAGCTAGCAACGGCCATTACAGCAGGAGTGATGTCGCCCTGGTTCTCGCAACCCATCAGTCCCTGACCACCCTTCCCAACCTAAATATTGCGCCCGTCTCTTCGAAAACCTTCATCGGCATACTCCGTCGATGTATCCTGAACTATATATGACCCGATTCTTGTAAAACCAGGGAAATGTAGGTAGCTCAAAAACCCGAGCTTGGTCAAAACCTTTTGCAAGCCGTCTCTATCGGTCAAAATTGGTCATCATATAAACCCGACAACTCTTTCATCCTTTCCGGGTAAAGAGGGGTAGCTGTTGATACCCAATTTTTACCTATGTATTTTATTTACTCAAAATAGTACATGTATGCATACATAAGCATGTCCAAAAATTTTGGTATTTTTCCCTAATTTTCTAAGATTCGCAAAATTGATTTATTGTCTATTTTAGCATTACAAAATCCCATAATTATTCTTAAAATTACCATTTTTTGTGTATAATTTATTTTCATCCTTATATTTACATCAAAATATAATAAAGGTAATTTTTGCATATTTTTACAAATTTATTTGATATTTTTAAGCTAAAATAGCAATCATAGCCTATATTACGATTGACGGCATTTTACAATTACAAAATTATTCCTAGTATTTTTAGATTAATGTTTATATATTATTAATTAGTTCAGTGCTATTAATTTGTTTTAAAATCATTTTAACTATTTTTATATAAATTAAAGGGGAGAAATTAGTTATTTAATGCATAGCCATTTCAATTGCAATTGTAGCCTCAACTTAACCCCCAATTACACCCCTAATCAAAAAACCCAATTTTATTGTAACCCGACCCATACCCTTTCCTATCATACCCCAAACTCGGTCCCCATTTAACCCATTTAATCCTAGCCGTCGATTTTTTAGATCGATGGCTCCCCTCATCCCCTTCCTTTTTTAGTTCAAACGACGCCTTTACCCTACCTCATTTCTCACCAACCGCCACCTCTGAAACCCTCCACTCTCTCAAACTCTCTCGAGGGTTCTCAAACCCTAGCTGCCTCTTACCGTCTCAGACTGGAGATCCACCGGAATCTGTGGCCACCAAAGCTATGGGGATCTTACACCCACCCCCTGGCGCTCTTATACACCGGTTTTCTGAAGGTTCAAGGCCTGAACTTGAAGATCTCTACCCAGGTTTCCTTTTATTCAAGGTTCCATGGTCATCTCTGGCTTTACTCCGGCGTATCATGGTCGTTCGAGCCTGAGTATAACTTCTCCGGCTTAGATCCACGAGTTTTCTAGGCTTTTCTCACTTCTAGGTTTCTTCTGAAACCCTAACCTTTTAAGGTTCTTCTGATTTCTCTACATCTATCCTAGATCTATGTTTATCTTAAGGTCTCAAACGTTTTCTCAAAAGATTCTTTCAAAACTTTATTTTTAAACCTTTCACCTTCTCTGATTTAGGGTTTCTTTGATTTTTAACATGCTCTACTGTGATTCTTATATGTTTCTTCTACTGTGTTTCTTCTACTGTGATCCTTATGTGTTTCTTCTCCTGTGTTTCTTCTACCTTGTCCTTATGAGTTCGTCTACTATATTTTACATGATTGTTCTTTTATTATGTTTTTCATGAGTGTCTTCTACCGGGAAGTACGTGTTAAAGGTCTCAGTTCCGTTGAAATTTCTGAACTTATTCCGTTAATATTTTTGCATGACTTACTTGTTTTCATCTCTAGAATCGATTAATGGTAAAACCCCTAGAATTTGGGGTTCATTCGAGTTTTTGAGGCTACTTGTTACGTGATTTGTTTGTTTCTTATCTCTGAACGTGTTTGATTTCAAAACCCTAGACTCTTTGGACCTATTTGAGTTCCTAAAGTTGTTTCCTCTACTGATCGACTGAGTTTCAAAATCTTTGTGTCAACTTTGTTTCTTCATACGATTCTAACCTCTTGCTAAACTCTATAAGACCTTTTTACTTGACCTTTTGCATGCTATCTGATATTCCCTCTTCTCTTAGATGACTACCATGTTCCTATAGTCCTCTACTCACTGATTTTTTATTGTATGACACTCTTCTTTGTCTTAAATCCAGCCTCGCATGCTTATTGTTTATGCACTCTTTATTGGTTAAATTTCCCTCTCAAAATAACCTTTGATTGTGGACTGATTTCAAATCTCTTTGTGTAATTCTGATTTCACTCTTGTAATTGATTCTTCCCTCTTATTGTATTGATTTCCCTTTTTTCTTGGACTTGTTGAAATAATTTCCTTTGAACTTTCAACCCTACCTTTCTACTTAAGTTGATTTGATCCCATTACCTTAATTACACTAGTATGGGATTCTTACAGACCTTTCCTTAATTAAGGTTTAATGAAGCTAACCTCTATTACCTATTGTGTACTCATACTGTATTGAAAATATTTTCCTTATTTGACATGTTCAGCCCCCTACGTGATTTCTTTCCTTATTTAACACTTGCATGCTGACGTTTGATTTAATTCCTTAATTAAAGGAAGTCTTTGATACTAATTTGATATTTAATGAACACATATTCCTTAATTATCTGAATTACAGCCCTTACCTTATTTTCTGCCTGTTTCTCACCCTATAAATACCTGCTTTTTCATTGACACAAAAGAACCAACACTCAAGTCTTTTTCTGAACTCACACTCACACACAAAGTATTCTCTCTTGCTATTTGTACTGTGGCTTCTTTGCAAGACTTCTGCTCTCTTTTGCTTGTCTCTTTCTGAAACTGGTATGTTTTTTATTTAAACTTTTGCCTCATCCCTATGTGTTTATTCTGTAGTTTCATTCTTTTGTGTGGTTTGTTGTTCATGTTCTGTAACTTATGCTAAGTATTTTTCCTTATTTGCTTCTGTTCCCATATGAATACCTACCCCTAATCCCTTCTATGTGTTGAGTTGAAACTGTCCTGACAGTATCCTAATTACTGCCCAGACCATGGCTTGAACTTCAATAGGTCCTAACTCTCCAATGTTTGGCTAGTAGGATGGTCAGGTGTGTGCCAGCATTCTATGTTGCTGGGCATGACCACCAGCCTACCTTGGCATCCCTTAATTCCCTCTATTGCACTTACACTTGTTCCTAGATTCTAAGTTCTGCCCCTCTCCAATGAGCCTTGACTTGGGACCTTGAGTTCCCTCTGAACTTGGACATTGGAGGGCTGGGCCATTCCACACTGCACTTTAATTCAGTTCTGTAATGATATCTGGGTGTAATCATTGCCTGGAGTTCTTGAAACTCTTTGGAACTTTGACACACTCCAGATAAGAGAAAGGGCTTTGGAACCTGATCCCGGCAGTTGGTTCATATCATATTGTTAGACCTTGGGTCTGAATTAGGCTCCTTGGATGTAGCTTAAAAGCTCTGATATAATTTTATTTTCTGTTTGATTTATTTGGTCTGTAATAAATTTATAATAACTTATGGGGTTTTAGTAAAAGGGGGGTTATTTATATATGCCTAAGGGTAGATATCCTGCCTATAGGTTATCACTTAGGCAAACCAGTAGGTAGTTAATTAACTGCATCAGTCTTTGATAAGTTATAACCCGGCGAGCCTAATGCGAACTTTCTTGTTTGAAAATATGTAATGAACCAGCCCGCCTAACGTTAAGTATAATTTGGACCTAATCAGTATATGTAAGGCGTGCTAAACTACATGATTTCTGCAATTCTGAGGAGGCTTATTTGAGCTTTTAATTGTTATGTGTACCCCATAACTGTCCTATGTGTTTTGTTTGATGCATTAGAATTTTTACCTTTCTAAACTCTTGAAAAAAAAGCCTAAAAATTCCTTCCCTTGATAGGACTAGAAGTTCCAAATGCCTCCTTGGCTGATAGGATTGGGACGGGTGATAGCATGCTATAGGTAACGATACCATTTCGCGCTTAATACCTTAACGGGGTGGGAAAGGGTAGATATGGATATGATGACCACGCGATAATACCACGTGTATAAACGGTTACCGGGTGTTGTGTGGGGTGATCCATATTATGTATAAACCTAGGATCCCTTACCTTACTTGTCCATTTTATTTCCAAACTTCAGCTTTTAAAGTGCTTTTAACTTGCAGCAACTATGTAAAAAAAATTCTCTTTTACTCTTTTATTCAAAATTTTAAAACTTCTTCCTCTATCATAATTCAGTTTCTTTAACTTCCTTATTCCCTTGCAACCATTATGTGAAAATGCCTCTTTGTATTTGTAATTCTTGCTTGTCTATTTGTTGTTTGCATTAAAGTCACAATTGTAGCATGATCGGAAACCACACTAGTGGATCTTGAGGGGTGTCTAACACCTTCCCCTCGAGATAATGTCTAGCTCTTACCCGAACTCTGGCTTTCAAATTCAAAACCCTAAGTGTCCTAATGCACTTAATCATTAGGTGGCGATTCTTCAATTCCAAAAACCCAATTCCCAAACGTGAATAGAGTTATCTTCTCGAATGTCGTAAACCCGATCTCACTCTAGAGAAAAAAGGGGGCATCGACAATGGGTGTTGAATTTCCTGAAGGTACTGAAGCTTGGCTTGTACAATTGAGATCCCTGACTGCCGATAAAATTGAATGGGGCATTTGGGTGGCTTCCTGTCACTGAGGCGGTATATATGTCGGCTGGAGAATTTTATATTCTCTTAATGGCCATCCGGAGTATCCAGCCATATGCTCCCCACCGGGTATTGCACCAATTAGGAAGGTTTCAAGTCGTCCCCTGTGATGAAGACCTGAGTAAACAAGTCATTGAGTTGGGTCCAAAAGCCGTATTTCCAGAAGATAAAATTTGCAAGTTATGGAATGAATGTAGATTTCTCGAACCTAAAACCATGGTCCGAGATCCAACTAGAGGAGAAGTGTATCCTAAGTATAATGTCTGGTTCGGGAAAAGATTCCAGATTTCCCAAAGACCTTCTAAGAGAGCTCATGTCCAGCAATTTACTAATGACTCACAAGAACAATGGGGTTGGTTGGCAAAAGAAGAAAGCTACAGGGCCAAAATAAGCAAGCTGGAAAAAAAAGTTATGGACCTGCAATTTGAAAATGGTATGCAAGCTGCTGCTGATGAGGGGGAAAAGAAAAGATTGACTCAGGAAAATGATGCTCTCAAGGCTCAAGTCCGGAAATTAAAAATAGCTGTCAGAAACCCAGAGAGGAGTTGAGCAGATGAAAGACTGATAAGCAGCCTGAAAAAGAAAGCCCTCGAATGCCAAGATGACCTAGAAAAGTCAAAGGCTAGTTTAGCATAAGCCCGGGCTCAACTGTCAAAAAATTCCAAAAGTCGGGCTCAATTTGTGCAACAGATGAAGAGAAAGTACGAAGGGACAATCACTAGCTTATAAGGGAAGGTAGTTGCTCTTGAAAATGAGGCAGCCAAACGGGCTAGGGATTTCAAATCTGAGAGGGAGTACTTTTATGATATGATGGCCCAAATGGAAGAAGGGATGCAACAGCTGCAAATTCAAAACCTTCATGATTCTCAAGTGTTAGAAGTCAGGAGTGAACAGATAGAGCGGTTGCTTCAAGAAAAAGCAGAATTAGAGAGAGGATCCTAGCCATTGTTGATTACATTGCGGTAAAATGCCATGTGTGCGAGGATATGACTCGTACCACTTTCATCGCTACAGTGATGACTTTCGTCAAGCAAGTTATGAGTGATTTGGATCGCTTACAGGGGGATCTCGCAGATAGGCCCACGGCGAGGCCGAATGATGCCCCGCAGGCACCAGGAGCAATTGAGGCTTTAATGTATTCGTGATTTCTCGAGTTTGTATTGTCTTTTATGTTTGTCTTTGAGTTTGTATTTCTTTTATTAGAGTATGTGGGTTGTTTGTTTTTCGAGTCTGTGTTTCTTGTTTAAAGTCTGTTAGTTTTCAAGTCATTGTAATCAAAGTTTGTTTTATTGTGAAATTGAAAATTCCAAAAAATGTTTTATTTTTTTTTACCTTTCATCTCCAAGAACTAAGCTTGGTCTGATTCATACGGGGTCATGATACATAGGCAATCTCTATAGGATTCGACCGTAATCAAATAAAAGAAAAAGGGAAAAAAGAGAGAGAAAAGAAAGGAAAAACAACATGAGAGGAAAGGAGAAGAAAAAGGGAAAATAAAGAAACCGAGGAAAAGAAACAAAAGTGAAAGAAAAAGAGAGGAAAAACAACATGAGAGGAAAAGAAAAGAGGGAAAAATAAGAAAGTCGAGAAAAAGAAACCATAAGAGAGGGAATGAGAGAGAGAAACAAAGAAAAGCAAAAGCAAGGAAAAGAGATGAATGAGCAAGAGAGTTTGAAAATGAAAAGTCGGGATGACACAAGCAGCCGAACAAATACATAATAGAAATGACTAACTGTTAGGGTGCATCCATTCCCCAAATGTGCGGCTACCAATCTGTTAAAATTGTAACCGCTAATGGAATTGTTGTTGATGTTGAGTCCAGGCAGGTGGTTAGTTGTTCAGGCATTCTGGCAACCCATTCCTGCAATACCCGGTCAAAAGGCAGATTGAACATGACTAATCAAGAATTGGAGGCGAGTATTGTTGACCCGTCAAAAGAAGTGGAGGAAGTTGATGTTAATGCGATGAAAGAGGAGATGTATAAGTTGAAGCAACAAATGGCTGAAATATATCAAGCCTGGGTAAAGGGGCATCCACCACCGGTTTATCCCACCAACCCTGCTTATATCCCACCGTTGGCTCAACCTCAAGATCCTCCCACTGTGAATTCATCCCCGGCCTTTCCTACCTACCAACAATACTACGTCACCACCTCCCAAATACCAGCAGCCCCAATACCTAAACTGGTCCCTTACCCTCCCCTACCAACCACTCCTGTATTTGTGGCACCTCCACCTGCTGCATTACACTGATCTTCCAGTGAGCCTCTGCTCCAGACTCAAGACAATCATTATTATCCCCCAAAACTAACCTTCAAAGCACCGGAACCATGTCCTTACCCTCCTTAGTTTGACCTTTCGGCAGAAATTGAGAAGCCCCCTAAGAATTCTGAACAGGAAGAGATGGCAAGGAAATTCAAGAGCTTGGAGCAATCTTTCAGGAATATGCAGGGGCTAGGTGGGCAAGTAAGTGTGGCCTATAAAGATTTGTGTCTGTTCCTAGATGTCCAGTTACCAGCGGGGTTCAAGTTGCCCAAATTTGATTTATATAACGGGCATGGTGATCCCGTGGCACATCTAAGTTGTTTTTGTAGTAAGATGAGAGGAGCAGGTGGAAGACACGAATTATTGATGGCGTACTTCAGTCAAAGTTTAAGTGGCTCGGCTTTGGAATGGTACACCCGACAAGATCATAGTCGGTGGTACACTTGGGACGATCTGGCTCAAGCGTTTGCATGTCACTTTCAATATAATCTTGCAATTGTCCCAGACCGTTTGTCACTGAAAAAAATTGAGAAAAAGCCTGGGGAAAGCTTCAGAGAATACGGCTTCCGCTGGAGAGAGCAAGCGGCGAGGGTTGACCCGCCAATGAAAGAAAGCGAAATGGTGGATTACTTCTTGCAGGCTTTGGAGCCCACGTACTTTGGTCACTTGGTGTCAGTAGTGGGGAATCTTTTAACGAAGTGGTGAAAATGGGAAGCATGGTGGAAGAGGGACTTAAATCTAACAAAATCATGAGCTATTCGGCAATCAAGGTAACCACCCAGGCCATTCAAAGCGGCACTGGGGTGTATTGGGAAAGAAAAAGAAAGAGGATGTTGCAGTAGTTGAGTTAAGAGCTTGGCCCAGGGGCCTGTCACCATACCAGCCTCGACCCCACCCCAAACTTACCCCCATACTCCATATAGCCCACCACAACACTACTACCCACCTCCAGATCCCCACTTTTCTGTCCATCATGCCCAAACATACCCTCAACCTCCTGCCCATGCACCATGGCGTGCGCTAACCCCACAAAATACTTACCTAGCTCCCCAAAACACTTACCCACCCCCAAAATCTTACGGAAATCCCCATGAAGCAGGTTTCCGTCCTAACCAAACCTTCAAGTATGAGAGGACGCAGATGCAAAAAACTTTCACCCATTTGGGAGAATTATATACTAGTCTATTCCACAGGCTGAGACAGTTGGGAATGCTGAGTCCGATTGAGCCTAAGTTTCCAAATCCCCTTCCAAGAAATCTTGATCATTCATTCAGTTGTGAGTATTGTTCGGGGACTCTGTGGCATGACACAAAGAAGTGCTGGAAATTGAAAACAGCTATTCAGGAGCTCGTTGATACCCGTCGAATTGAGTTGCAAGCCCCGGAGATGCCTAATATCAATCAGAATTCGTTGCCAACCCATCATGAGACCCATATGATTGAGCTAGTGCAAAAGGGAGGAGAGCATAAGAAGCCCTCACAAACTGTAATGATGATCAGGGCTAGTGAAGTCAAGCCAAGTGGGGAATCAACTAATGGGAAGACATCGATCAAGGTGAAGGAGACAGGTAGTAAACCAGTTGTGGTGGTTCAGAAGGAGTCTCCGAGCATTGTTGCAGTGAAACAAGAACAAACCTAAGTGGTGGTGCCAGGGAAAGCTACCAAGCCCGTTGTAATCGTGGAAGGTGCTCGCATAGAGCATGTTATCATCAAGCCAGTGAATCAGCTACCATTAATCAGTGGTAAGGCCGTCCCGTGGAATTACGATTGAGTGACAGTGATGTATAAAGGGAAAGAAGTGAAAGAAGAAGTTTGTGAAACCCATGGTCTGACTCGCTCAGGGAGATGCTTTGCCTCTGAAGAGCTGATAAAAGCCAAAACCGCCAAAGATAATCCAACGTCAGTAAAGAAAGCTGTAACTGAGGAAGAAGCAGAAGAATTCTTGAGGAAAATGAAGGTGCAAGATTATTCCATTATAGAACTGTTGAGAAAGACCCATGCACAGATCTCGTTGCTCTCATTATTGATCCATTCCGATGAGCACCTGTCACGCCCCAAATCCGAGGGACATGACCGGCGCTCGACCGGGTAGCCCCAGTCAAGTGGACCTGGGCCTCTCCTACCCCACGTGTTACCCCGCATTTTTTTTTCATTACTTATTAGCCAAGAGAAATAACCATTCACAATCAAAACACCTTTTTATTACAAACATACATATGGTACATGATTCTTAGCGTGGTTTACACTTTACATAGCCCAACGTGCAAGATACATATTACATAAGTTCATGACCCACAGTTCCTATCTACGGAGCCTCTAAACATGAAAAAGGGATGATATCGTACTTGCTGGTAATAAGGCTCCGGCTATACCTTATACGAATATCAAAATAAGATCCCAAAACAGAAGCGGCATGAGCCACGCCGGGCCCCGAAAGGAAAGGGGCTCACCAATTCAGCTGACGGAAAGTGATGAAGAGCTATGGTCGGTGGACTGGAGTACCTGCTATGGATCCACCTACAATCATAACACGAATGTAGCGCCCCCCAGCAAAAGGGACGTCAGTACACTTGAATTGTACTGGTATGTATGAAAAAACTAGCTCCAAGTAACCTGAAGCCATATACAGGTAGGAAACAGTAATAGAAACAACAATCAAATGCACAAGAGAAGGAACAATCAAGCTAAACAAGTTTTCAATCTCTCCTGTTTCCCCCTTCCACAATTCCACGTCAATGATTTCACAATTTGCTCAAATATTTATTTCAATAGTGATTTCGATCACTTTTCACCCTTATTACCTCGGCCACCCTTGTTACCTCGGCCACCCTTATCACCACAACCTGCACCTTATAACTTCGTGTTACGGCGCGCAACCCGATCCCACCGTACAGTCATAATTCACCAACAACACAACAACGATCAACAATTCACAAAGATCAACAACAACACTTCTTAAGAAATAACAATAACAATTTACAAGTATTTCCATAACCATCAATACTATTTTCCGTCATATCCAACAACTCACATGTGTTTTATATCACAACGACAATTGCCCACAATAAGCCATAGATGTGGTTATCACAGTTATTCCAGTTGCATCATTTACGATTTTCTTTCGTCATTTGTTCCTCAATTCTTACCACAAGCACAATCACAATAATTTCATGAATAAGCCACGCAGATATCACATACCAAACATTCGTACACCAAACAAGGCGATTCTACAAAGATCAAGGTTAGCCATACATACCTGATCTTCGACCGCATTCTGGACCGCAAAATGGCAATTTACTGGAAAATTTTGATTCTTGATTTTTAAGAGCTTAGATCAATACCAAGGGTCCGAACCACTTCCTAACACATATCCGGAACTCGACACCACGAAGTACTAAGCTTTGAGCAAAAAGTTTTTTCACGGGGCCTTACAGCACCGTCGGCCATTGATGAAAATTTTGAATGAGGCTCATGTTCCCGACAAGATATCGGTAAATAACTTGGAGAAAAATGCAAAAACAAAATATTCGAGGTGAACAGGGTTACCTTCTCTGATGATGAGTTGCCCATGGAGGGTACTGAGCATAATAGGGCCTTTTATCTGACGGTGAAGTGCGAAGATTCTGTGGTTACCCGAGTTCTGATCGACAATGGGTCTAGTACAAACATTTGCCCTATCTCCACGCTGAACAAGATGAAAGTGGACGATGATAGAATTAGCAAAAATAGCATTTGCGTTTGAGGGTTCAACGGTGGAAGCAAAGATTCAGTGGGTGATATAGTATTAGAATTGACAATAGGGCCTGTTGATTTCACTATGGGATTCCAAGTGTTGGATGTGGCGGTTTCGTACAATCTTTTGCTAGGGCGACCCTGGATTCATGCAGCTAAGGCAGTGCCTTCCACCTTGCACCAGATAGTCAAATTTGAATGGGACAGACAGGAAATTGTGGTGCACGGTGAGGATAATATGTGTGCTCTGGGTGATGCAATTGTGTCTTTTATCGAAGCTGAAGACAACAAGGGTCCATGGGTCTATCAATTCCTTAACACAATATCAGTTGAAAAGATCCCAGAGGGTGAGCTTGTTCCAATCCCTAAAGTAGCAACCGCGTCGGTTATGGTGGCTTCGGAGATGTTAAAGAATGGCTTCGTACCTGGCAAGGGTTTGGGTGCTTCTCTGCAAGGCATCGTGCAACCAGTGTCTCTTCCCAAAAACTTGGATACTTTTGGTTTGGGGTTCAAGCCTACAGCTGGGGACATAAGGCGAGCCAGAAAGTTGAAACAAAGAGCCTGGGTTCTTCCAAAGCCCATCCCGTGGCTGTCCAGATCATTTGTTAGGCCTAGTGCCAGAAAGCGCTCAATGTCAACAGCTCCCGGTTCATTGATCGATGTTGATGGAGATTTGGATAAAGGGTTCGAGAGGTTGTTTAATGAGGTAAACATGGTGGAAGCTGGAGAAGGATCAAGCAAGGCAGATGTGCAATTTGTAGGGTCATGTGCAAAGATCAACAATTGGGAAGCTACTCCTCTTCCTACTCGGAGGGAGTCTTGGTATTCGGCTTTGATTTTTCTTTCAGTTAAATCTGGATTATTTCCAGGGTTGTAATTCAGATGCTATGTTCTATCCATTTGGATGAGTTAAACCTTGTTATCTTTAAGTTTCAATGAAATGCAATTTCCTTTCTTTCCATTCCTGATATTTTGTTTATTTTTTCTTTTTCTTTCTTGCACAGTTCTTTTTATGTTGGTTTCAATGACATGACATGCATGAGGAATCTCCGGCCCAGTCTTAAATGCCAATCTATTTCTGAAATAATAATACAAGAAATTGAGTGTGATGATGAAGTGGAATATGATGATGATGAGGCTTTTGAGGAGATCAGTAAAGAATTAAGCCATTTTAAGGAAAACCCAAACCTAACCTAAATTATACAGAAGCAATCAACTTAGGGGATCAAGATAATGTCCGAGAAACTAAAATAAGTGTCCATCTTGAACCACAACTTAGAGAGGAGATAACTAAAAAATTGCTTGAGTACAAAGATGTTTTTGCATGGTCATATGACAACATGCCGGGTCTAAGTACTGATTTGGTGGTTCACGAATTGCCCACCGACCCAGCATTCCCCCCTTTCAAGTAGAAGCTGGGGAAATTTAAGACTGATATGAGTGTGAAGATCAAAGAAGAAGTCACCAAGCAATTTGAGGCAAAAGTCATTCGAGTCACACGATATCCCACCTGGTTAGCCAATGTTGTGCCTGTGCCAAAGAAGGATGGAAAGACCAGGGTGTGTGTTGATTATCGTGATCTCAACAAGGCAAGTCCAAAGGACAATTTCCCACTGCCAAATATCCATATCTTGATTGATAATTGTGCCAAACATGAGATTGGTTCTTTTGTGGATTGTTATGCGGGCTATCACCAGACTTTAATGGATGAGGAAGATGCAGAGAAAATAGCATTCATCACTTCATGGGGGACGTACTGCTACAGAGTCATGCCATTTGGGTTGAAAAATACTGAGAAAACCTACATGAGAGCGATGACAACCATATTCCATGACATGATACATAGAGAGATTGAGGTGTATGTGGATGATGTGATTATAAAGAGCATAGAGTAGTCTGACCACGTCCGGGATCTGAGAAAGTTCTTCCAAAGGCTTCGCAGGTACAATCTCAAGCTCAATCCTTCGAAATGTGCTTTCGGTGTTCCATCGGGAAAATTATTGGGATTTATAGTCAGTCGTCGAGGTATTGAATTGGACCCATCAAAAATCAAAGCCATCCAGGAGTTGCCGCCTCCGAAGAACAAGAGTGAGGTAATGAGTCTATTAGGAATATTGAATTACATCAGCAGGTTTATTATCCAGCTCACAACAATTTGTGAGACCATCTTCAAGTTAAACAGATGTTAAACCTTTTCCTCGATTCGGGATTCAAACCGGTGACTTGGGACACCATAAATCTCTCAAGTGGCAACTCTGATTTTTAATAAAAATGAATCCCGTTTCGGTTGTCCTTTAATTGGAAAAAACTCCCTTTATTATACTCCTTTCCGGGGGTGTAGTAAGAAAAAGGAGGTGTGACAGAGGTGTTCATAAAAACCCGAAAAACGGAACCAAACCGATCAAAAAACCGATACTTTTTGGTTTGATTTGGTTTGGTTTTGGTTTTGATTTTTAAAAATCGAATTGAAAACCAAAACCAAACCGACTGTAGGAGTAGCTATTTCAAATTTATTATTACACCTATATATATGTATATTGTTATACAAAGTTTCAAAAAATTTATGGTAAATATTAATAGTTTGCACTTTTAATATAGTTCTTTACCTTTACATTCTAATTTGATTGGTAGTTTTCTTTTGTTTAGTGTAAGAATCCATTTTGTGTTAAAAATAACATATTTTTAATTGAGTCCTTAAATTATTCATCACTATTTGATTCGATTATCATCAATATATCTTGGTAAATAATAGATTTCTCAAAGGGCAATTGATTTGATATTGTTACATTGAAAATGTGGTCATCGGAATATGTGTTTGGTAGTGTATGTCTTATATTTAAGAAAAAATCGACAAATAACCAAAAAAACCGAAATACCAAAATAAACCGAATCGAGAAAAACTGACTTAATTGGTTTGTTTGGTTCTAATATTTGAAAAACCGACTTATTTCGTTTGGTTTGGTTTCAGGGAAAAATCGATCCAAACCGAACCATGAACACCCCTAACGGTGCCTAATACTGCTTGATAGGCAAGCCAACAGCCAATAAGCAGGAATAAACTTAAATAATAGGAATAAATAGCCTCAACAGTAAAATAATCATAAATAATTGAACAACACATTTGAAACCATCCCATGATCTAGTGTCAATGAGTAAATGAGTGCTACAGAGTTCAAATATAGATTATGATCCCAAAATACAAAACTGTCTGAAAGATAAAACAGTAATACCATAAACTAAGAGAAAAAGGATTTCAAGGTCTGCGATCGGAACAACAGCTACCTCGAAATCTCCAAAAAATGATACCGGTGCCATACCCTAGCAATCACCCCCCTCAGAAGCACTTGAATCTGGACATAAAGTGTAAAGTGTAGTACGAGTAAAACCGATGTCACGCCCCAAACCTGGGGGCGAGACCAACCCCTGGTGTCTCACCTATCCTTGCGTATCAACTTGTGACTAAGGGACTCTGAACATATAATGTCATACTCTGGCCATGGAACACATTGCAACGCAATTTGCCAATGCTGACTAAACATCAATATAAAGTTGGGACGACAAGGCCGTCATAACTACTACAATTGGCAAACCAACAAAATATACATACAAGGCCTACAACCCCAACACACTGTAATAACTGACAAGATATGTCTACAACCCTCTACTGATGGATGCATTGTAATCGGAACACAGCCCCGACCTACCCATAACATATATACATAAGATGTACATAAAACTCTAGACCGGGAAACTTTGAAGGACGTGTAGCTTACCGACCAAGCTGAACTCGGGCAACACCTACTAAGGAGGTCTACCCGTCTGTCTATGTGAACCTGTACACATGAAATGCAGCGTCCCCGGCAAAATGGACTTCAGTAATATACCGAGTATGTAAGGTGACAGAATAACTGAAAGTTGAAACTGAACAGATAACATAATAACTCAAAGTAACTAGGAGTCAAGATAATGTGAAGATATGCTTACCTGGTGATACTGACTCAACCCTCTCAATATAGTAAGTAAAATAGTTGTTCGGTTTTATAAGGCTCAGTATATATAACTGCTCTATCATAGTAGGTTCGCTCATAGGTGCTCGACCATACTAGGCTTTGTATCTTGGCCATTCCGGGCTTGCTCATAAGCGCTCGTCCACAATAGGCCTAGTATATAACTTACCATCTGATTAGAGGTTGCCCAATAGGGGCCTGCCCACCGATTATAGTTTGATAGTGGTGAAAATAATGCAATACTGTATATATATAGATCCTCTACTCTCTTGACTGGAAGAAGACAATACTCAATTGAATAGAAAGTCCCGATAAGGGAGAATACTGTAACTTATGAGACTAGGAAAATACATATAAATTCGGGAGTATGAACTTCTCTTTTTATGCCTCGTTATCAAATACATATAGTTTTGATATCATGACAAAATGAAGAAAGGTCTTAGACTTAACATACCTGAGCCAATTATCTTGACAATCCTTCCAACACACGTCAATTACGACAACATGTAACGGTAGATCGAAGTAGGGGAAAATCCATGTGATATTCTTGAGAAAGATTGTATTGTGCTCCTTTAGAATTTGCAAATCCCGTTGCTATTATGTAGTATAATTTCCTATGAAATTCTTGAAGAAAATTACGTTGCCATAAGCATGGTAAAGGATTCATTATGAAGTTTTGAATTCCATCTGTTACTACATATAGTCATAAGCCTCAATTTTGTGGGTTTGAGAGGCTTTTTATATAAGTAGGTATGGGCCCCACACTTTTTATGACTAATGATAGGCTATAATTACATATTTCAGTCATTTATTACACTCAAATTTACTGCACTTTAGTTGAGTTTGCGTTTTAATCATTAGTGTTTTGCACTAATTGTGTGTTTTATGCCTTGCAGGAGTGATTCCGAGCTATATAGATATTATGGAATGAATTCAAGTGATTTGGAGCTTTTAAGTTTGAGTAAAGCCCAAGGAATTAAGCCGAGATCATATTCGGGGATCAATAGATGATAGAGCAACAAAACAAAGAATCGAGTAGGCATATTGCGCATTGTCTAGTAAAATACACATAACTTTTTGCTCAGAACTCCATTTGGGCTCCACAATATATGGTTGGAAAGCTAACTCAAAGGGATACAACTTTATGTTTTACGTTTTTCCAAATTCAAAACGTAACATGTTGAAAAACACGGTCAAATATGCGACTGTAGACCTAAGGCGGGCTAAGGTAGTACACTTGCCAAATACCGCGCCCGTACCACGGTTGACTGCGGCTGCGGCCATCCAGACCTGAAAAAATTATCCTTTTTCACATAGAAGAAGGTATAATTGTTTGGGCCTGACCCTACTTGGTATATATACATGGAAAAATGGTATTTTAAGAGGTTGGACATACTTTTGACATAATTTAGACCTAAGGAGGCGGGAGAGACCAACTTGTAACACAGATTTGACCTAAGGAGGCAGAGACACAATAGGAACAAGGCAGGAAATTCTTCTACGAGTTTTTCCTTTCTCTTCCTATTTTTTCATCGTTGGTTATGGCTATTAGTATTGTAGTTTTACATACTATTATGAATAGCTAATTTGTTATCTAGGGTTTTGATGGAACCTTTTGCAGGATAAATTCTTGTTATGTTTTTATATCATTGAGCCGTTGGATTTGTCTACTTGTTCAACTATGTGTTTATTGTTGTTGATTGAATGGCCATCGATTGACTGTGCCTATTTATTATGTGTTGCTTGAGAAAGGATACATATTTAGGTGATTGTTGAACAACGTCACTCCTAACGTATGTGAGAAATCAATACAGCGGGTTTAAAGGTAGGTTTAGAAATAACAAAGCCTTGACGTGGTCATAATGAGCGGTTAGATAAAGCCAACTAGCATAGTTCGAGAGAATATGTCTAGTAAATTGTTGTAGTTGCTCGAGAGGGAATTACGGCACCTAAAGTGCTCACGATTAGTAGAGAATACATTGGTAAAATTGTAGGGAACATAGCTAGAAGGATTCCGACAATTAGGGAAATCATAACTCTAGACCTCCTTAATCTTATCTCCAACCTTTAGTATCTTTATTGCTAATTTATTATTTTAATTTGTTAGTTAGTTAGTTAAACACAAGAATCTTAATATCTATAAGTTAGAAAATTATTCAAACTTGTCTTTTTAGTGATATTAAAAAGATATAGCTAAGCCTTAGTTTTCTGTGGGATTTGACTCCGGACTTATAAACCGAATTATATTTGCAACGACCGCTTATCCTTTTCAGGACTAGAGTTGGGCGTGATCAATGACTAAGCCACATAATCTCATAATTTTTCCACCTTGAAGAATGATTTAAGAGTCATATTTTGTATCTTTGTTGGTTGTTAATGGTTAATTCTTATCCAACAATTATCCACTTAATTCCTTAATAAATTTATTATTCCCCCATTAACCAATAATTACCCAATTATCTACATAATTAGGAATAATCTTAAATTACTTAAAATACTGCTCACTTTTAACACACTTTGTATACCTTACTATTATGGTAATGTGGTACCTTGTATTGCACTAGTCCAAAAATATTAGGTATTATAGCTCGAACCTTATTTTATCCCAATTGTCAAACTTTAGGGAAATTCATTTTCTTCGATTTGCTTACCCTCTTCCTTTACGAAGTTACTTATCCCTTGTTTGAAATAGCATAATACTTATAATCCCAAAATAATCTTATTCCCAAGCTTACGTCGATTAACTTACGACGAAACTTTATCTTACAAAAATGCGGGATATAACATCTCATTTCTGAGCGTTCATCAATTTATTTATAGCGTACTTTCACATACGAAAATATAGTATGTAACATTATTCCCCCCTTTGGAATAATCGTCCTCGAATGTTGACTGATGCTAATAGGTTACAAGTACCTTGGGTATAAGTACTTTACTTTATGTTTTGATGATCTAACAAACTTACCATCCAAAACCAAATAAGGAACCTGTTACACATCCACAAGACCTTGAGATCACAAAGTTCCAAATTGAGATCTAGCGTGGGATATAACTCAACTCTTCAAAGTGGAAGGAACAACTGAGGGAACAGGTCCTTACCAGCTCCCGGGGAGATTGTATGAATTCAACTCTCCAGTAGGAAAGTTGCTGCCTGCACACGCTACTGCACAGGAACAGTACAACAATCAACTTTCTATGGAAGGTTTATTACCTACCTTTCTTACATCATTGTAAGTGATGTCACATATGTATAAATACAATCAAGGAAGGTAAAACAATTTACTTCATGAGAGAACCATATAAAGGACCTGAAGCATGCCTAGTACAATCATTCATGTTAATCAACTCAAGATAATAGGGCAGTGTGCATTTAGATTCACAGGAACCAGATTAGGGACCTAATTCCTTGGTGTTCTCCTAATAGAAGTATAAGTCAACTGTACAACTGGAAAGCAACTGTAGAACATGACTATCTACAATTGTACACGCGACAGTGCAGCAGTCACTTCCCATTGAGAAGAGGAATGTTCTAACCAAGAATTGACATAACTAAGGTGATGTCTTTTGTAGTATAAACCTGGTGCAAGGCACAAGACATTCTCCCAACACTTGAAAAAATCAGAAAAGGAAATATTCACTCAAGTCCTAGCAACAACCTCTCTCAAGAGCAAAGCTGCTGCAACCTCAAGGACCGGATCCAAGATTGAAGATATCTTAAGTCCTTAGGTTTGTTGAGTCTTTGTTATTTATTCTTCATTGTAACTCCAATCTTGCTTTCTTAGAAGATGTTTTTAGGAAACCCAAAATCTATAAACTCTCCAGTTTATGTTGTGACTAGGTTTAGTCATAAGTTAAAGTCTTTGTAACTAGAGAGTTACAAAGTGGCTTGTAATAAGTTTTATTACAAGTTAGAGTGAGTAAAATCCTTTGTAACTATAGAGTAACAAAGTGGCTTGTGATGAGAGCATCACAAGTTATTTAAGGTCTTTGTAACGAGGGAGTCACAAAGTGGCTTGTGGTAAGAGTACCACAAGTTAGTCGAGTTAAATTCTTTGTGATAGAGTCATTACAAAGTGGCTTGTAATAGGTGTTTACAAGTTAGTTAAGTTGAAAGCTTACAAGTGTAGGTCGTGGTTTTTATCCCCTTGAGTTGGGATTTTTTCACGAAAAAATCCTCTGTGTTCTTTATTTACTGCCGAGCTACTGTGGGTACAATTAGAGAACCTGATTCCCTATACTGGTTAGTTTTATAGTTTGTTGCTTACAGTAGGAACTGATAGAGAATCTAGTTCTCTATACAGTCTGGTGGACGCTTAGTTTCTAACAAATCATATCAGAGCAGGTTCTTTCTAAAAGGTTAACACCTCTAAAGGATCTACATGGCTGCTCCACCAAACTTCGAGAAAATTCAATCAACCAATAGATCACAAAGATTTCAGAAGATGGTTCATAAAAATGGCGGGATCCCAAAGAAAGGAAGTTCCAGCAGGAATTTGAAAGGAAATAATTATTGTCATAAGTGTGGAAAGCCTGGACACTTTATTGAAGACTGCCCTCTTTATAAGCATGATCATTACAAAACCAACACTGTTAAAGCAGCTAAGAGGAACACGGTCCCTAACAGGAAATTCAAAAGAAGAGATGCTGCTGAAAATATGGTGAAGCAAGAATTGGCTGTATGGGGAGACTCTTCCAATGAATCAGAAGAGGAACCAGATGCAGAAAGTAGCTCCATGATGGCAGTGGAAAATAAAGCAAAGGGATATGATTCAGTGTTTGCATTGATGGCTCAGTCCGATGAGGATGAAGAGGATGACAATGATGAGGTAATATTCAGGGATGTTCAGAGAAATCTAAAGTCCTACTCTTTGAAGAAATTGATGTCATTAGCAATTGTTCTAATTGATACATATTATAGTTTTGTTAATGATAATGATGCCCTAATCATAGAGATAGAATATGCTGAACAATCTAGAGATGATTTGATGGTAGTGGTTGTTGACTTGAAGGAAACCATAGAGAAACTTAGCAAAGAAAAGAATATTCTAGTAGAGAAAATTGCAGCTACTGAGCAAGAAATGGATGATATGGTAGTTTCCATTGAAGATTTAAGGGAACAAGTGGAAGAAGTAACTAGAGAACATAACTTGTTGAAAAAGCAAACAAAAAATGGATGGACAATAATGAGGGAGAGGAAGTGGCTAGAGAGGCTCAACTTGAGCTTGAGAGTGAGCTTAAGAAAGTTAAAACAAGTCTTGTTGCTGAGCATGAAAAGAATGGACAACTTCAGGAGGATTTAAAAAGGGTTAAAAATGATCTTGATAAGTCACTAAAATGGACCCGGTCCTCTGATGTAATAACGTCTATGTACAGGAGTAATGATGGAAACAGGCAGGGCATCGAGTTCAAAAAGGCTAAAACCTCTTATAATTCCCATAGGAAGTATGTATCTGTGGATGATAATAAGTTGTGCACTCACTATGGTCAAACTGGTCATTACAAGGACTCTTGTAAAGTTAAAAGTCAGTCTTTGCAAAAAAATAAAGTTTTTGTTGAAAAGAGGTGTACTGATGAGGAACATGGTTCCCTGAAAAGAAAATATGTGCTGCTTGTATGGGCAAAAAGAAGTTTTATCCGCTCGTTCTATCATTATAAGGGACCCAAGCTGGCTTGGGTTCCTAAGTCTAATCATTGATTTAGTATGTAGGGAACAGTGAAAGGGAGCAGTCAACAGTCGTACATAGATAGCGACTGCTCGAAGCTCATGACTGGAAGTACAAATGATTTCCTTTCACTGAAAGCCCTACAAGAAGGGAGTGTATCCTTTGAAAATGGCAAGAAGGGATACATTCTAGTACTTGGAAAGATCGGGAAGTCTCTTCCCCACTCTATTGAAAATACGTACTTCGTGAAAGGGATGAAGTATAGCTTGCTGGGTATTTCCCAAATCTGTGACAAGAGGATCTTAGCTGTCTGAGTGTTGTTAATGATAATTTTGAGCTATGGCACAAAAGGCTGGGTCATGCAAGTTTCATGCTGCTGAACAAATTAGTCAAGAAGGACCTGGTTCGTGGTCTGCTCAAGTGAAGCTTCAAAAAGCACAGAGTATGTGATGCATGTGCTAAGGGAAATATCTGATGTTTCAAATAACAAGGCTAATATGATGAGCCAGATGAAGGAGGCAAGTGAAGACAATGTCACATCCTCTTCTACTTCTCAAGAGGAACCTGGTATCCTAATTACTACCACTGAAGCTGAAGAAAGAGATGGAGATGCAGCATTAGGAACTCCTGATGCAGAACACAATAGTGGAAGTCATAACTCTGTTAATGTCAATGATAATTCACATATGGAAGAACCTGGTCCGTCAAATACTGAAGTTCAAGTATCCAACTAGAAGCAAAAGAATTCACATCCCTTTAAAATGTAATCACATCCTTAGACTCTGGTATTCAACCTAGTTCTAAGCAGCTATGCAAGAAGAGCTCCGTCAACTTGAAAGGAACAGTGTGCGGGACCTGGTTCCACGACCTACTGCCAGAACTGTTATAGGAGCCAAGCTCCCCGTGCTTGTGTGAAAGGTTGTCAAAATTCCTTCTAGAAAATGGCTTTACAAGACGGAAAATTGACAACTCTTTTTCTAAAGAAATCAGGAAGGAACCTACTCATTGTGCAGATCTATGTTGATGGCATCATCTTTGGAGCAATATTTGACTCTCAATGTGAAGAATTTGCGTAACTCATGGGAAATTAGTTAGAAATGAGTACGATGGGGAACTGAATCTCTTCTTAAATTTAAAAGTGAAGCAAACTCCCAAGGGAACAATGATAAGAAAACAGAAGTATATCAAGAAGCTGCTGAAGAGATTTGACATGGAGACATCAAAAATTACTGACACTCCTATTGCCACAGCTACTTGTCCAGAATGGATGAACCTGGTTCCCCTATAAATCAGACCATGTATAGAGGTATCATAGGGTCACTTTTGTAGCAAACCAGATATTATTTTTACTATGGGTATCTATGGCGGGTTTCAATCCAATCCAAAGGAATCTCATATGAAAGCTGCCAAGAGAATCCTAAGATATCTCAAAGGGATGCAGGACCTGGTTCTCTACTATCCTCGGTTGATAACTTTGACTTGGTTGGATATGATGATGCTTATTATATTGAATATCTGGTGGATAGAAACAACACATCTGGACCGACACATTTTCTGAGGTCATGCTTGATCTACTGGGGTACAAAGAGACAAACTGTGTGGCTCTTCCTACTGCTGAAACTGAATACGTGGTTGTTGCTTCTTATTGTGCTCAACTAGTATAGATCAAGCAATATCTTGAAGACTTTGGTGTATTTACAGCTTGAACCCAGTACAACACAAGAGGATAAAGCACATGTTGATGTCAGTCTCACTAGACGTCATACCTATAAGTTCAGTTTCCGTTATATCATGTACTTACATCCAGTCTCACTAGACATCATGCCTATAATTTCAAAAAAAAAGAGCAGTTCTTAACAAATAGAGACCATGACTATAGGAATTAAAATCAGAAATCCTATCTATAGAACTTAAAATCAATTTATTTAAACAGATCAATTTAATCCATGTTAGTTCCTTTTGAATTGGTTAAATCAACTGTCCGCTTCTTTAAGGATGTTTTGAAACATAGTCTTAATTGACTACCACTAGAAAGCATGTCTATAGGATGTCAAGTATCCATTCAAAACTGTTCGTTGTTTTACTGCATCAATGTAGGTATCATGATCTTAGGACATCACTGTTCTGCGTTTAGGAAAGCCTATAGGGCAATTTAAATTCAGCAACTTTGACACTGGCTTTTGTTATTTAAAACTGTCCAGATTTAACAAGTTTAAATTAGTAGGCAAGCCAAATAGGATTGTGACACTTTGTCATAATTCAATACTATATAATCCCTACTCACCTAGATATCATGTTCTAGGATTTTCTCTTAAGACACTTGACTTTTGTTTGAAGACGTGTATTTACTTGTTATATATGTAGAGGTAACTTGTGGGCCTATAATTTGTTTCCTTTAAATGCGGTCTTAATAGTTCTTGATTGACGCCTAGACTTTTATCCTTTTTAAAACCTTAGGATGGTCTAGAACTATCCAAAAATAGAGGTCCTAAAATACCTCCAGGGCCACAAGGAAGTACGGATAGTGCACGCATAGGACATTGTAAAGGTTGCTAGAATGCTTTAGGTTATGACCAAGGGGAGGGAATTGGGTATAACAGGATATGATGACTACGCACTAATGTCATGTGTAGCCCCTCATTGAGGAGTGTTCATCGGTCATTGTGTGGGGTAATCCCGTAGGCTAACCAACCTAGAATCCCATTTCCCAATTCCCGATGTTTAAACTGTACTGTTTTATATACAACTTGTTCGAATTGTTTGTCTTATTACTTGAGTCATACAAATTCCAACATGCTCTTATTTGCAATTATGTGTTTAAACTATTTATTTGTTAAAGGACTAGTTCATAAGTATAAGTTTGGCCGGGATCCACCGTTGTGGACCGAGAAGTGTGCCTAACACCTTCCCCTCAAGGTTATTTTGAGCCCTTACCCTAAATCTCTGGTAATGCAAACCAATCTAAGAGTTAATCATTCTAGGTGCCCTAACGCACCATAATCCGTTAGGTGGTGACTCTTCAAAAATACCTGAATCCCAAAAGTAAATGAGATATTACCCCCATGAATGTCGAAACCTGGACTTCCCCGTTCTCAAAAAGGAAAAAAGGGGGCACGACTCTTATCATTCTCATAACTCATAGCTCTTGCGAATAGTTTATACTCTTCTTTCCATCTAGGCAACTGTTCTATGAATGAATCCCAAAGGCCTGGGCATTCCCCCCCCCCCCCCCCCTTTTAGGCCTCTTTCTCACACATGACTCGTGGTCGGAATACTTCCAATCTTGTAAATGTTGCTAACTTTTATCATACAGCCTGTACGACTCTGATTTTGTAAGTTCGACTATGCAACTCTTCTCTCATTTTTCCTCTAGATTTTAGCCAATCTCTAAGCCTCATTTTGTAAACATATACAGACAAGAACCTGGCCGATGAACTCAAGAAATTGACTAGCCGAGTCCAGGGTGTTGAAGGAAACAAAGGTATTGAGGGGTTGAATTATGAGGACCTTTGCATTTAGCCAGATGTCAAACTTCCCGAGGGGTACAGACCTCCTAAGTTCAAAATGTTTAATGGCTCAGGAGATCCTAGAGTCCATTTGAGGACATACTGTGATAAACTGGTCGGTGTCGGAAGAGATGAAAATATTCGCATAAAGCTCTTCATGAGAAGTTTGAAAGGTGATGCTCTATCTTGGTACATCAGCCAAGATCCCAAGAAGTGGACAAGCTCGGTAGGAATGGCATCCGATTTCATGGAAAGGTTCAGATTCAATACGGAAAATGCGCCAGATGTCTTCTACATCAAGAATTTGAAGAAGAAACCTACAGAGACATTCTGCGAGTATGCTACTCGTTGGAGATCGGAGGCTGCTAAGGTCAGGCCGGCCTTGGAAGAAGAACAAATGAACAGGTTTTTCATCCGAGCTCAGGATCCACAGTATTGTGAGAGGTTGATGCTGATAGAGGGCCAGAAATTCTCCGACATCATCAAGCTAGGAGAAAGGATTGAGGAAGGCATTAAAAGCGATATGTTCACTAATTTTGAGGCATTGCAAGCTACCAACAAAGCCCTACAATCTGGTAGCACGTCCAAGAAAAAGGATATGAGTGCCGTGATGGTTGCACAGAGAACCAAGTCCCCAGTAAAATACCAAGCCTACCCGGTACCTCCTCTCACATATCAACCTATCCCTAATTACCAAGAACCTCCGCCCTCTTACCAAATTCCATCACGTACTTACCAATCATATCCACCCCCACATATCAATCTACCTCACCAAGATATTCCAAACCCGCACCCATCTACCAAGCCTATAATGCTCAGCCTTCTCACTACCAATCACCTCCCGCCCGCCAAAACTTCCCCAGGCCACGCCCTAACTTCAACCATAGACCTCCCAAGCAATACACCACCATCGCCGAACCAGTCGACCAGCTATATGAAAGACTCAAAGCCACCGGTTACGTCACCCCAATCCTTGCCATAACTCCAGAAAATCCTTCCCAATGGGTCAACCCGAACAAAACCTGTGCATACCATTCCGGCATAGAGGGGCATACCATTGATGAAGGCCGATCTCTGAAGGATAAAACCCAGGCTCTAATTGACAACAAAATCATTGTGGCGAAGGAGCCTTCTCCTAATGTTCGCAACAATCCCTTGCCTGATCATAATGGTGGAAGTGTGCACATGATCGAGGTAGAAGATGATTGGGACCCCAAAAGGGTCAATTGGATTAATTGCCAAAGGTGACGAGCCCAAGAAACCAACAGTCACACTGAATCCAATTGTATTCAAGATCCAGCCCTCCAGGGACACTGAAATGAACATGTCCGTGACTCTAGAGCTTGAAACACCGTCATCCACAAAGACCGCAGAGCCAATTGAGGTGGAGTTTGGGTCTCCAAAAGCGCCTGTACCATTTGAAGTTTCTATGTTACTGGCCAGAGCAAGGGTGACCATTCTTGTAGCAATGTCAGTCATAACGCCATTCCATACACAGACAATTCCTTGGGATTACACCACCGAGGCGAGAAGGAAGGGGAAAACTAGGTTCGGAGAAGCAATTACAATATATGGTATGACCAGAATCGGCAGGGTTTATACTCTAGATCATTTAGTTGAATCAAGTAAGCAGACCTCTGGATGGCCTATTCAAACTGGGCTTGAGGATCTCTGGCGGAGGATACAGGTAAAAGAATACTCAGTTGTTGATCAGCTAAATAAAACACCAGAGCAAATCTCCATCTTGGCTCAGCTGCAAAGTTCTGAGACACATAAGAATGCCCTGATGAAGATACTGAGCGAGGCATATGTACCCAGCAACATAACTGGAGGAGAGATGGCGAACATGGTAGGACAGATGTTGGAGAGTCATAAAATCACTTTCCACGAGGATGAGTTGCCCTCGGAGGGTTAAGCCACAACAAAGCGTTGCACATCACTGTGTAATATAAAGACTATTTCATCACCAGGACTTTGATTGATGGAGGATCAAGCCTCAATATTTGTCCATTGGTAACCCTCAGAACATTGGGAAAGAGTCTACATAAAATCAAGGATGGGGCTATCAACATCAAAGCTTTTGATAGTTCCCAAAGGTCCACTATCGGGGAGATCAGTTTATGTCTACAAATGGGACTAACTTGGTTCGATGTCGATTTGCAAGTGCTAGACATCCTAGCATCTTACAATTTGCTACTGCGACGACCTTGGATCCACGCCGCTGGAGCTGTAGCCTCAACCCTACACCAGGCAGTAAAGTTTGAGTAGAATCACCAAGAGGTGATTATTCATGGCGATGGTAGTAACCCCATATACAGTCGCCAGACCATCCCACCGATTGGAGGAAGAAGGAAGCTAGGTGGAGAAACCTACCATCACATTGAGCGAGTTAACGCCGTGGACAAGGATAAGTGGTGGGATAACATAATCGAAAGTATACTGAATTGGAGCGGGTAGGAACCTAGCAAAGGGCTCGGCAAGAACATCCAGGGAATCACTAAACCTATCAAGATGAAGAAACACGGCACCACCTTCGGGTTGGGGTATGGATATACATGGCAAGAATTCAGGGATTGGTCGCCACCATGGCGCGACCCTTACTATCCACTAGAGCACCCGATACCCCGCTGGAGCAGACTTTCCAGCCGACAGACATCATATATGGGTCAGAAGAAGAAGAAACATTGGTGGCAATGAAGAATCTGTTCTTAGAAGAAGTCAATATGGACTGTCATGTCATCTTTGAGGAGGAAGAGCTGGAAGGCCCTTCCATACAAGCCGTGAGCCGAGGATCATGCCTTAACAATTGGTCCGTCAGAACCACCACGACCCGGAAAGCTTCGGGGTAGTAAGGCTAAACAAAGCACTATGCATTATCTTTTACTTTTCTCTAGTTGATTTCCTTTTTCGTATTATCTTTCAATTTTGAAAAGAGCTCCGATGTTCAAAATAATTTTGGAATCTATCAAAGTATTTCAGTTTCTTAAAAATCTCGCTCTTATTATTTTCTCTATCATTTACTTTATTTGCACCGCGTTACTATTACTTATCTTGATGAACCGATGAATGTGGCATGCGACGAGATAATGCAACAAACAGACATAGACTCAGAAGAGGATGAAATACCAGAAGAGGTCGTTAAAGAGGTTGAGGACTTTGAGAATAGGCCAAAGTCTAACTTAGACGAAACTGAGGTTGTCAACTTGGGGGATACAGAGAATGTCAAGAAAACGCGTATCAGTGTTCACCTGTCATCGTCAGAAAAGGGAGAGTACACGGAGTTCTTAAAAGAATATGAGGACATATTTGCCTGGTCATATGATGATATGAACGGTCTCAGTACATCTATTGTAGCTCACAAACTGCCGACATATCCGACATGTTCGCTGGTAAAGCAGAAGCTCAGAAAGTTCAAGCTAGACATGAGTTTGAAAATCAAGGAGGAAGTTACCAAACAAGTCAAATCCAAGGTCCTCAGAGTAGTGGAGTATCCAACATAGTTGGCCAACATTGTGCCAGTGCCAAAGAAGGATGGGAAGGTCAGAGTCTGTGTCGACTACTAGGACCTCAAGCGGGCCAGTCCGAAAGATGACTTCCCCTTGCCAAACATACACATCTTGATTGACAACTGCGCCAAGCACGAGTTGTAGTCATTCATCGATTGTTTTGCTGGGTACCATCAGATATGGATGGACGAAGAAGACACGGAGAAAACATCTTTCATTACGCCGTGGGGGATGTATTGTTACAAGATGATGCCGTTTGGATTAAATAATGCTTGGGCCACCTACGTGACAGCCATGACTACTATTTTCCATGACATGATACACAAAGAGATCGAGGTGTATATAGACGATGTCATCATCAAATCCAAGAAAGCCACTGACCACATGGAAGATCTGAGGAAGTTTTTCAATAGACTGAGAAGGTACAACCTGAAATTAAATCCCGCCAAATGTGCATTCGGGGTTCCTGCTGAAAAATTGCTTGGGTTTGTCATAAGTCAACGAGGAATAGAACTGGATCCGTCAAAGGTTAAGGCCATTCAAGAATTGCCACCGCCCAAGAACAAGAAAGAGGTTATGAGTTTCTTGGGGAGACTCAACTACATCAGCCGTTTCATAGCCTAGTCTACTGTCATTTGTGAACCAATCTTTAAGATGTTGAAGAAGGACGCCACCACTAGATGGACTGATGATTGTCAGAAAGCCTTCGATAGAATCAAGGAATACTTATCAACGCCGCTAGTTCTAGTTCCGCCCGATCTGGGTAGACCGTTATTGCTCTACCTTGCAGTACTGGATGGGGCATTTGGTTGTTGTTTTGGGACAACATGATAAAATAGGGAGAAAGGAGCAAGCAATCTACTATCTCAGCAAAAAGTTCACCCCATACGAGGCCCGGTATTCCTTGCTAGAACGCACCTGTTGTGCTCTGACTTGGGTAGCTCAGAAGTTAAGGCATTATTTCTGTGCCTGAACCACTTATCTTATATCAGGGATGGATGCGCTAAAGTACATCTTTCAGAAGCCCATGCCCATGGGCAAGCTGGCCAAATGGCAAATCTTGCTGAGTGAATTTGATATTGTCTACGTGACCCAGAAAGCGATCAAAGGATAAGCACTAGCTGATCATCTTGCCAAAAATCCCGTGGGTGGACAATACGAGCTCTAAAGACATATTTCCCTGACGAGGAGGTCTCTTTCATAGGAGAAGACATTGTAGAATCCTATGATGGCTGGAGAATGTTTTTCGATGGAGCAGCAAACTTTAAAGGAGTTGGCATAGGGGCAGTTTTGGTATCAGAAACAAGTCAGCATTACCCGGTGTCTGCCAAACTCAGGTTCCCGTGCACCAACAATATAGCTGAGTACGAAGCCTGCATCTTAGGGCTCAAGCTGGCCATTGACATAAACGTTCAGGAGTTACTAGTAATCGGGGATTCAGACTTGCTCATACATCATGTCTGAGAAGAATGGGCAACCAAGAACTCCAAGATACTCTCGTACTTGCATCATGTACAGGAGTTGAGGAAGAGGTTCACAAAGACAGAATTCTGGCATGTCCCCAAAATCTAGAATGAGTTTGCTGATGCATTGGCCACTCTATCATCCATGATTCAGCATCCAGATAAGAACTTCATTGATCCTATCCCAGTAAACATCCAGGATCAACCTGCTTACTGTGCTCATGTCGAGGAAGAAGCAGATGGAAAACCGTGGTTTCAAGACATTATGAAATATCTGGCAACAGGAGAATATCCAGAACTTGCAAACACTACTCAGAAGCGCATACTGTGGAGGCTATCCAATCACTTCTTTCACAGCGGAGGAATCCTATATAGGAGGACTCCTGATTTGGGATTACTAAGATTTGTCGATGCAAAGGAAACATCTAGGTTGTTAGAGGAGTTTCATGTAGGGTCCTGTGGCCCGCACATGAATGGTTTCGTCTTAGCAAAGAAAATACTCCGAGCGGGTTATTTTTGGATGACTATGGAAACAGATTGCATCCAGTATGTTTGAAAATGCCATCGCTGCCAGATTCATGTCGACATGATAAGGGTATTGCCTAACGAGCTCAAGGCAACAAGCTCACCATGGCCGTTCGCCTCTTGGGGAATGGACGAGCCTGCCGCGTCAAACGGGCACAGGTTCATTCTAGTGGCAATTGATTATTTCACCAAATGGGTCGAAGCAGCATCATATAAGGCAGTAACCAAGAAGGTTGTGGCTGACTTTGTCCGCGATCGTATCATTTGCCGGTTCGGCATCCTAGAGACAATCATCACTGATAATGGTTCAAATCTCAACAGTGATCTGATGAACGCAATGTGTTAGACGTTCAAGATTAAGCACAAGAATTCTACAGCCTATAGACTTTAGAGGAATGGAGCAGTAGAAGGAGCCAATAAGAACATCAAGAAGATACTAAGGAAAATGATTGAAAAACACAAGCAGTGACACGAAAAGCTATCTTTTGATTTATTAGGATACCGTACCACAGTTCGCACACCAACCAGGGCGACTCCCTATATGTTGGTTTATGGAACCGAGGCAGTCATCCCGGCCGAGGTAGAGATTCCCTCCCTGAGGATTATACAAGAAGCGGAACTTGAAGATGCAGATGGGTAAAAAGTCACCATGAGCAATTAGCCTTTATAGACGGGAAAATAATGAATGTAGTTGGCCATGGTCAATTATATCAGAATAGAATGTCCAGAGCCTTCAACAAAAGAGTCAAGCTGAGACAATTCATGCCAGGACAGCTGGTGTTGAAGAAAACTTTCCCGCACCAGGATGAGGCCAAAGGAAAATTCTCTCCCAACTGGCAGGTTCCATACATGGTTCACCGGGTCCTAACAGGAGGAGCCCTCAAACTCGCAGAAATGGATGGAGAAGTCTGGCCAAAGCCGATTAATTCATATGCAGTCAAGCGCTATTATATGTAATCATTATTCCTTTTTTATGTAATTTGAACTACGCCTGACCTAATTCCCGTTTAAGAGGGGATACGTATGTAGCCCTATGGATTCGGTCACAACTCAATAAAATTTCAATATCCCCCCGATATTGTAAACTGGGGCAGAATTTTGAGGAGGACCCTCCAAATTCCGAAGTCAACTTTCAACCATTCATCACATGCAGCCGTCAGAAACCCCAGCCCAGTAAACTAGGGCAGAATTTTGAGGAGGACCCTCAAAATTCCGGTGAGAGAGGTTGCAATGTCTTGAACCGCGTCGCAGTCGCCAATTTATCTAAAAGAAAGCTATTTTCGATTATATATATTTATGTTGTATTTTTTTAATAAATCATGCATGTCCATTATCAAAATTGTTTTGTTTAGCAACGCTACCCCAAGGATACGCGCAGTATCACCGAAACAAGGGCTGAGCAGGACGAGCGAAGTCCACGGGAAGACGAACCAACCCTCCCCCTTTACAAAATTCACGATTTTTCTTTGAATGCAGGCACCCCAAGATATAAAGTCATCAGATATGATTACATACTCATGATTTTTTAGGAATACAACTCTCAGAATCATCGCCTATTTACATGTGCTATCCGCACACGACATCCCCAGCAGCCACAATGATGCAATCAGCTATCAGCTATCATCTTTCAGCTAAGAAATTTTGTTACTCCTCACCTCTATTTCTCGCATTGCATAAGGCTACTTTTCTGCCTTCCGAGGTTAAGCACTACCTCCATCCTGCATTTCTTGCATTGCATAAGGCTACTTTTCTGCCTTCTGAGGTTAAGCACTACCTCAATCCTGCATATTTTACATTGCATAAGGCTACTTTTCTGCCTTCCGAGGTTAAGCACTACCTCCATCCTACATTTCTTGCATTGCATAAGGTTACCTTTCTGCCTTCCGAGGTTAAGCTCTACCTCCATCTTGCATTTATTGCATTGCATAACGCTATCTTTCTGCCTTCCGAGGTTAAGCACTACCTCTATCCTTCATTTCCTTGCATTGCATAAGGCTACCTTTCTGCCTTCCGAGACTAAGCATTGTCTCCACCTGCATGGCTGAAATATCGCCAATTTTATTGAAATCTTTACGTCGGTTGGAAGATCGTCAATTTTATTTAAATCATGCATGGGTGAAATATCGCCAACATTATTTAAATCTCTGTATCAGCTGAAAGATTGCCATTTATATTTAAATCTTTACATCTGCTGAAATATCACCAACTTTGTTTAAATCCTGCATGGCTGAAATATCGCCAACCTCATTTAAATCTCTATATCTGCTGAAAGATCACCATTTATATTTAAATCTTTGTCGGCTGAAATATCGCCAACTTTATTTTATCCTGCATGGCTGAAATATCGCCAACTTCATTTAAATCCCTATGTCGGCTGAAAGATCGCCATTTATGTTTATGCTCTACATCGACTGAAACATCACCAAAATCTTGCATTTCATGGGCTGAAATATCGCCAAATTGTCCAAAGGCGTCATTATTTGGAGGCACCATTTCCATAGCCCGAGAACGCCACCATGGCCTGAGGACCCCGCTTTATCTTTTGCACATCATTATTCAAAGGCATCATGGTTCGGAGGCATCATTATCATAGCTCGAGAACATCATTTCATGGCTTGCGAATCTTTTACTATGCACTTCCTGGCCCAGGACGTCATCCTACCTGTCCAAAGACAACATTCATGGTCCAACTGGAACTTGCATCATGTTTAAGTTTATGCATGATATGTTTGTATTGCTCATTTGTAGGTACACCAGCTGGCAACAACAATTATAGCAGGAGCGATCTCGCTCCGATTCCCGCAGCCCATCAGTCCCTGACCATCCTTCCCAACCTAAATAGTGCATTTGTCCTTTTCAAAACCTCCATCGGCATATTCTGTTGATGTATCCTGAACTACATATGACCTGATTCCTATAAGACCAGGGATATGTAGGCAGCTCAGGAACTAGAGCTCGGTCAAAACCTTTTTCAAAGTCGTTTCTTTCGGTCAAAATTGGCCATCATATCTTTTTCCGACAACTCTTTCATCCTTCTCGGGTAAAGAGGGGCAGCTGTTGATACCCAATTTTTTCCTATATAATTTTTAGATACATAGTAATTTCAAAAATTGCATAGCTAAGTGTTTTGGTATTCTCCTGATTTTTTTAAAGATTTTTAAAAGCAATTTGTTATCCCATTTAGCAATACAAAAATCAGTAATTATTTCTAGAACTATCAATTTTGGTGAATAATTTGTTTTATTCTCATATTTACCCCCAAAATATAATTAAGGTGATTTTCGTACATTTTTTACAAATTTATTTGGTATTTTAAAAGCTAAATTGCATACAATCGCGATTATAGCCTATCTTACGATTAGTAAATATTTTATAACCATAAAATTGGTCCTAACATTTTTAAATTAATAGATATATATTATGAATCAGTTCAGTGCTTTTAATTTGCTTTTAAAATCGTTTTTACTATTTTTTATAAAATAAAAAGGGGAAACTGGCTATTTAACATTTAGCCTCATTTTATTACAATCATAGCCTATTCATATTTCAATTTTAACCCCCCAATTTACTTAATCCTAACCCTCAATTGGATCAGCCCAATTTTGTTTTAAACCAGCCCCGATCCGTCCCAAATGACCCGCCCGGTTCCTACTATTGATCCAAGCCGTTGATCATTTGATCAACGACCATAAGCCACCCTTGCCTTTTTTAAATCCAAATGACTACCCTAATCTCTCATTTCCCATCTGATAGCCGCCTCTGAACCCTCTAATCTCTCAAACTCTCTTAAACTCTCTCGAAACCCTAGCTTCACTCACCGTCTTCGACCTCTGACTCACCGAAATCTATGGCTTCTCAAGGCATGGATAATCTATGCTCATCTCCTACTGCCCCTATATGCCTGATACTCGAAGTTTCGAGGACAGACCTCAAAGGTCTTCACTCAGACCTACGCCGACTTGAGGTTTCCGCCATCTCTAGCTTGGCTCCAGCATATCTTAGCCTCCTGAGCCTGTTTCGAGCCTTATTCGACTTAGGTCAGACCTTTTCCAAGCCTTTCTCATTCTAGTGTTCATTTGAAACCCTAGATATTCAAGGTTTTTCTCCGATTCTCTTCATATCTGTGTGTATTCATGCTCTATTTTGAGTTTTTAAAAGATTTTCGCAACTTTTCTTTAAAAATTTTACTTTCAAAGTCATTTCTTTCCGATTTAGGGTTTCTGAAAATGCTTAAGTGTTTTTCCAACTTTTTTTTCCCTTTATTTATGTACGTTTGTCTCTACTATGTTCTTATGTCCTTCTTTTATTATGTATGTTCCTCTACTGTATTTTCTACACTATGTGCTTGTATGCTTTTGACTATGATCTGCTTCCACTGTGATCTCGCCTGCTATATTCTTCTACTGTGTTCATTAAGCGTTCTTACTATTTTTACCTTTTTAAGTTTCCTCCAGAATACCTACTTAAGCATGTTTTCCTCTACTGTTTCTTTTGCTCTCATTATGTTTCGAATTAACTTCCTTACTCTGTTTGCTTTAAACTTTCTATTGTATTTGCTTGTTCCCTCATTTTGTCTTCTTTGCATCTGATTCAAGTCAAAACCCTAGGATTTGGGGGGTTTTGGCGAGTTTGGTTTTGTGTGTTTAGACTAGGGCTCTGTTTGAGCTTTACACTCTCTCAAACTCACTTTGGATCCATGTACTGAGTTTGAACCCCTTTGTGTATGACTCTGAATTTCTTTATACTAGACTCTTCTGATTAGCATGACAGTCCCTTTTATATGTGTGTTAAAACCTTTCTTCAAAAAGGCTTTCCAACCTATGTTCGAATCAGAATCTTTTTGGGGTTAATTGATTGTTGCTAATTCTTTTAAGTAAAACCTCCCTTTGCCTTTACTTGACTGTATTCATTCGAGCAAAGCCTGTAACTTTGATTTCATTGGTTGTTAATTGTTTCTCTTTCCTTAATTATACAACCGTGTACTGTCAAAATCTTTCACTTAAATAACTACTATGTATTTACCCCTTTTTGCACTACTTTGCAAAGTGTTTAATTAACCTCTTTCCTTAGTTACTTTGCCCGTTTGAAATCAGAATCCCTTAATTAAAGGGAAACCTTGTGTGATTGATTTTCAGACTATTTTGTTACCTATTTCTGCTTCTTTTCTGCACTATAAATACATGGCTTCCTCAAACACTACACAGACAATTAAGCATACAAAGAGAATCACAATTCTCTTCTGAACCTATAGTATTCCTGCTTCTTGACTGCACTTTGGCTTTTACAAGGCAACTGCTTCTCTTTACTTGCTTCTTTGTAACTAGTATGTCCTAAAATCAATTTCAGTGCCATTCTAATGTGTTTATTTATAGTCCTTGTATCCATGTCTGTTTTCATTTCTCTGTAAAGATAATTTTAAAATACCTACATGCTCTTGCCTGCTCTTTCTCTGTGTCTTGCTTAGCAGTATGAACAATTGCCCCCATACCCCATTCCCCTATGTGTGCTGAGTTAAGGTATGGCCTGGCAGCATCCGCAATTGTTGTCCAGGGCTGAACCAGACCTTTAACAAGGTCTTAACTCCCTAATTCTAAGGCTGACAGGCTGGTCAGGGGTGTGCCAGCATCCCAATTGCTGGGCATGACCACCAGCCTGCCCTGGCCTCCCCCTAAATCCCTTTCATTGCACTTACACTTACTCCTAGTATCTAAGTTCTGCCCCCCTCCTATGAGCCTTGCCTTGGGACCTTGAGTTCCCTCTGAACTTGGACATTTGAGGGCTGGCTCTTCCATACTTCATTGTGACCCTATATTGATATTTGGGGTGTAAGCATTGCCTGGAACTATTGAAGTTCCTTAGAACTTTGACACATCCCAAATAAGAGAAAGTCTTTGGAAAATCTGGTCCTTGGAAGTTGGTTTATTCCATATGTCAGACTAGGAGTCTGAATTAGGCTCTCCTTGTTGGAGTTGTAATTTCTAATGTAATTTATTTATTTTCTGGATTCCTTCAAAGTTGTAATAATGTGTAATAACTGCGGGGTATATAGTAAAATGGGGGAGGGACTCTCATGCTATGCATATGGGGTAGAAATCATGCTTATAAGGTATTCATTACTGCATGTAGATATCCTGCCTATAAGTGGTTCATTTGCATTAGATATTATGCCAATAAGTTATCCATTCTGCATACAAATACCATGCCTATAGATGTTTTTGTCCCTGCATATAGATCTATTCATTACTGCATGTAGATATCCTGCCCATAAGTTGATTACTGCATATAAACAATATGCCTATAAATCCATTCATTACTGCATGTAGATATCCTGCCTATAAGTTGATCATTTGCACTAGAAATCATGCCTATAAGGCATTCATTACCGCATATAGATATCATGCCTATAAGTTGTTCATTTGCATTAGAAGTCATGTTCATAAGTTTCTGCGCTTTTGAATACACACCTTAGGCAAACCGTTTATAGAAAAATAACAAATGAATGTTAGGTACCATGCCTATAGGATTCCTGCACTCTTACAAACGTCCTAAATCAATCACGCGTAGAAAAGCATGCCTATAAGGATAACTAAATGAATCTGAATCATCTAACTTGTTTGCAAGTTTAAAATCAGTAGTAAAAATGTCGTTTAAATCTGCAGATTTTGTTGTCTCGTAAATCAGTAACCTTTCTTTAAAATCAGCTTGCCCTTTTGTGATGTTAGATACCATGATTGTAGGCATCACCTAGGCAAACCTGTAAGCCATTAACCAATTACACAAGTGTTTAATAATTACAACCGACAGGCAAGCCTAATTTGGACTTCTTATCTAAAAATATGTGATTTATCAACCACCCTTCCTACGTTAAATTTAATTAGAGACTTAACCAGTATTTGCTAGTCGTGCTAAACAATCTGTTTCTTTAAATGAGGAGGCCTGTTTGAGCCTTTAACTGCTACTTGTTTCCCCCTAACTGCTTCTGCGTTTTTTGTTTCGCTTTAGATTTTTATCCTTTTTAAACTATGAAAAGCCCCAACTCCCTCCCCTTAGGATTAGTAGTCCCAAATGCCTCTGGAACTGATAGGATTGGGACAGGTAATGGCATGCAATAAGCAACGATACTATTCCGCACTTTAACACCTAAATGGGGCGGGAAAGGGTAGATATGGATATGATGACCACGCGATAACACCATGTGTATAAACGGTTACCGGGTGTTGTGTGGGGTGATCCATATTATGTATAAACCTAGGACCCATTCCCTTATTTGTCCACTTTTATTTCAACTATTTTTCTTTCGCAAATTTCAGCTTTTAAAAAATTGTTTCAAGTGTATGGAATTTCCCTCCATTACTCGTTTATTCAAAATTTAAAAAATGGTTTCTCCTACCAAATTTCAATTTCTTTAAAGTTTCTAATTTCTTGCAACTATTATTTGAAGACCCCTTTGTTTTTGTAATGCTTGTTTGCCTACTTGTTATTTGCATTTAAAGTCACAATATAGCATGGCCGGGAACTACACTAGTGGATCTTAAGGGGTGCCTAACACCTTTCCCTACAGATAATTTCTAGCCCTTACCCGAACTCTACTTTTTCCAACTCAAAACCCTTAGTATCCTAATACACTTAATCATTAGGTGGCGACTCTTCAAATCCAAAGACCCAATTCCCAAACGGGAATAGAGTTGTCTTCCCAAATGTCGTAAACTCAATTTCGCGAGAAAAAGGGGGCATCGACACAACCGTATGACCGTAGTTATTTGTGTATTGGACATAGCCATTTTTGATCCCAAGTGTAGTAGTTTAGGCATCTACATCGAGGGTATGCCTTTTGGGTATAGTAAGGTCTTACAAAATATTTCATGCCTGTTGAGGTCTTACAGGTTATTCATGCCTGTTGAGGTCTTACAGTTTTTTTATGCCTGTTGAGGTCTTATAGTTTTTTCATGCTTGTTGAGGTCTTACAGTTTTCTCATGCCTGCTAAGGTCTTATAGTTTTTTCATGCCGTTGAGGTCTTACATTTTTTTCATGCTATTGAGGTATTACAGTTTTTCATGCTTGTTGAGGTCTTACAGTTTATTCATACTCCTTATAAGTATTTTGAGACCGAGTCTGCCTGCTTGGGGTCTTACGGCCTCAGGTTTTTTAAATGGATGGTGATTGGCGACAGTCTCTAAGTCATCGAGTTTACTTAGGCTCGGGGGCCGTTACTCATGAACTTGGAATTGCCTTACGGAAGACTTATGCCTTTGGAGATTCCGACCTCGGGGTCATGCCCTTTCTGAGTTTGCGACGTTAGTCTCCGAGCATTCGAGACAATTTCCCTTATTGGAGATGTTCCGTAATTTTTGTGCTGCCTCGTTGGGGGTTTACGAGTTTGGAGTGCCGACCCTGAGGCCATACAGGTTCCAAATAATTGATGCTAGTCTCCGAGTATTTCGGGGCATTTCTGGCAGAGGGATCCTGACCCTGAAAGTGCTGAATTTTCTTTGGAGTATAAGATGCTTTGGTGAAAGATATTCTTTGATTGCTTGGCTTAAGTACATGTTGTTTTGTTGCCATGATCCCAACTTATGCAGACACGGTTAACTTGACCGTTCGGCCTGGTACATAATTTTCCTAATTGAACCCTGTTCGGCGCTCCTTGGTTCTTCTGAGTGGGTGACCTTTCAAAGGATGCCCTCCAGTGTTTGGGGTTGATTACAAAGGAAGCCTTATACGCCTGTCAGATTCTCCTTAGGTAGCGCGTTGGCCCGTTAAGAACCTTGTCGGCGAAATCCTCTTCGGGACAAAAGCTCAGTCGAAGGGAGATAATACAACGGATGCCATTAAGGTCTTGAGATCTTCGGGTTGGGTTAATACTTTCTTCTGCCCCGACCGAGTGTCTGTATATGGGTTAGTGTAAAATAATGAAAGAGGGAGGCGGTCTTACCTTATCGTAGGGTGGGCAGGCGATGTTTCGAGGTCTGATGTGTCCCTGTTATTTAGAGTGAGGACTCGGTACGATCTTCCACTGTGTTTAATCTGGCTTAGCCGAAGACGTGGTTTAATTACCCTTTGACTCTTTCGAGAGTGGAGATATTGGTGCCAGCGCTACATTCCGTAACGCAAACACTTTCCTTGTCGCGTGTTGTTCCCCATAGACGGTTTTAATTCCGTCCTTCGCTGGGGGTTTCATCATTTGGCGAAGAGAGGATGGTACCATTTTCATGCTGTGTGTCTGCGGCCATCCGAATAAGGCATTTATACCTCGTGTTTCCTTTGATGAAATGGAATTTGGTGTTCCGGTCTGCTCCGACCATGCTGACTGAGAGAATGGTCTCTCTTCATTTGTTTTGATCGCCGTGTTGAATCCGTCAAGGATTCGAGAGGCGAGAATAATTTGGCCGGGCAGTCCGAGCTGCTCTACCACCCTCGACCCAATAATGTTGGTCAAGCCACCTGAATTGACGAGCATGAGAAAGAAGGTTACCGGTGCATTATTATGAGGTTGGAGCAAGGTTTCAAAGTCTTCCTCGACGACTACAAGGGAATCTTCGGGTATTTATCCCCGAGTCCATTTTTCTCTGGTGATGGATATTTTCGTACTCCTCTTCACAAGTTCCTGGAGAGTGTCGATGCCCCTCCAATATCATGGCAAAATGTTGTGGCCCATTTGATTCGTTCTTTTGGCCGCCTTTCTTTCTCGGAACTGAACTTGAGCTTGATTACTCAAAAGTTCTAGGTGATGACTTTTATTGGGTAGCTTGGCTATTTCCTTTCGGAGCTAGTGGCAATCTTTGGTCCTATGGCCGTGCATATAATAAAGTTCACATACCAAGCTGTGATTCCTTTAGGAAGGATCCGACTGAATAGGCCTAGGCCATTTGGTGTCCTTGGTTTTACTGATCGTGCACACGATGTCCGATACAACGACATTGAAGTTGTACTCTGATAGGCGAGGTGCACTTGTTGGCTTCTCATCTCCGTTGAATCTGGCTCCGTCGATGAGCCTCTGAGGATATTGTCCTTGATCCATTCTCTGATCATTGCGTGGTAGGTTGCGCTTTAGGGCATTCTTCATATCTTCGGTATACGGCTGGTATTTTTCTTTATTTGGTTTTGGTCCTTTGCTAGGAGGCTGCTTGGGTATACTGAGCCCGAGAGGGCTCCCAAATAATCATCATCGACCCTGATTTTCAATCGGTACCGGTTGTGGACGTCCGACCAGGTCGTAGCTGGATACTCGATCAAGTTCTATTTCAACCGTTTTGAAGCCACCGAGCTTCGTTCATTCAGGCCTTAAGTGAAGGCCTGCACTGCCTAGTCATCAGAGACCGGGGGTAGTTCCATTTGTTTTGTTCAGAAACGAGGTACGGATTCTCGCAGTATTTCATTCTCCCTTTGCTTAATCTTGAATTTGCTGGACTTCCTTTTTCCTACTTTGATGGCACCGGTGTGTGCCTTTATGAAGGAATTTTCTAGCATGGAAAATAAATCTATGGAGTTGGGAGCTAGGTTGAGATGCCACATTAGGGCCCCCTTCGGGAGAGTTTCTCCAAACTTCTTCAGTAAGACGGACTCGATCTCGTCGTCTTTTATGTCATTGCCCTTTACCGCGCACGTATAGGCAGTGACATGTTCGTTAGGATTTGAGGCCCCGTTGTATTTTGGGAGTTCTAGCATTCTGAACTTCTTTGGAATAGATTTTGGATCCGCTTTCTCTGGGAATGGCCATTGTATGAACTTCTTCTAATCTACACCCTTTAGGATCGGGGGTGCACCCGAGATTTGGTCGAATATGAAGTTATAGGTTTCGACCTTCTTGTCATTAGCTACTATCATTTTCTTGCCCAACCCGACCTTTTTGGTGAGGTCCTCCAGCATTTTTACGATGGCAGGATCGCTACTGATCTGTTGTTGCTCGAACTCTCTGGTAATTGTTCGACCGGGGGGAGTACTTTCCGGTTATATTATGCTGGAGTCTTCGGGTGGCTTTGCAACTAAGCAATAGCCAACTGTTGTGCCTGTAATATTTCAAAGATAACATGAAGACTAACTTCCCCTTCTTCCCGGGCTGGGGTTTTTTTGGGCTTCTTGTTGGTAGCCATGTTGTATGCTCCTGTCGGTGCGTGAGATTTCTTTGACCTACTGCGCATCCTACGAATCCGTATCTGCTAGAATCGGTCCTGGTGAGTTATCTGGGTTCTGTGGTGGCACTGACAATTGGAACAACCACCCCGTTTTCCTCGTGGTTTTCGAGGTTGTTGTTCTCAACTCTATTCGTTGAGCAAGACATTTCAATATGAAATCGAAGATCTTGGACAAGAAAAAGTGTGAAAGATATCTTGCATTGTGTAACGAAACTAGCAAGAAAATATTCACTATTGTTTTTAGCCGTACGGTAGGCACCAAACTGTTTACCGTGAAGATAGTAATGACAATTTAATTTGTTAATGGGACTCTAAAAATACGTGATCTATTTTTATGCAAGTTGTTAAGCAATTGATGCTAGATGTATGAAGTCAAAAGATGAAATGCGAGCTAAAATGGAGCTATAATCAAACCAGAGGGTTTAGCTATTCAAGCCTCGGACTGGCCGATGAGGGGACTCGAGGTCGATGCCTGAGCTCGAGCTCTAGCTATCGAGGGAAACCGGGGGAGGGATAATAGTTAGAATATAATTAATGGAGGCTCTTTATGGCCAATAACAAGCGAAAAATGAACAACACATATGAACATAATAAATGAAAGCGGTAATCTCGAGCGAGTAAGTTAGAGAGAAAAGAGAGAGTTGTTATTTTCCTTATGTAGAATAGTTGGAGCAACATCCAGTCCTTTACAAAGTAATGAGGGTCCCCTTTATATAGGAGGGGAAATCCAACATAGTACAAAATGAATTAATTGTAAAGGTATAGAGATAGGACGGCTAGACGCGACACCTTGATACAGACAGACCGGCTTTGTCAGATTTAGCCGAGTGCCTAGGGAATTCCCGATTTGATTCTTATCCTCGATCAGTTTTCTCTTTAGGTCGGGCCTTGACGAGCTTCGAGGGAGGGAAATCGATCATAACTTTGCGTCTTCGGGGCCTCGAGGTGTTCTTCTGAAGTGATTTAATATTAAGAAATTGGACCTTCTAATTTCTCCGTGCACAGATAGCTTCGTATGGTGATTTTGGTTTTAGGACCATGTTCGAATATCGATTTGGAGGTCCATAGGTCGTTTTGACTTGAATTGGCAAAAGTTAGAAAGTTAAAGTTTTGGAAGATTGACAAGTTTGATTGGGTGTTTGAAATTATTGATATTGGGGTTGGATTCCAATTTGTGAAGTTGGAATAGTTTCTTTGTGTTATTTATGGTTCGTGCGCAAATTTGAGGTCAATCGGAGTTAGTTTGGTATGAATCAGCGTTAGTTTTGGGAGTTTGATGTTCATGGCTTCAGTAGGATTGTATTGGGTTGCGATTCATATAATCGATGCTGTTTGATGTGATTTTAAGCCTCGAGTAGGTTCGTTATGTGTTTTAGAACTTGCTGGTACATTCGGACAGGACCCTAGGTGTGAATCAGATTGAAATCATATCATTTTGGACTTTGTTTATTGCCGAAGCTGCTGAGGTTCAGGTGCAATCTCACATGTGCACTTTGGGCCGCAGGTGGGGCACCGCAAAAGCGGCTCATAAGCCTCATAAGCAAAAGTTGGGCTTGCAAGCAGGGTCGTAGGTGCGGTCATTTCTCCATAGGAGCGGATGCGTAGAAGTAGCTGGCCTCCATATAAGCG
This sequence comes from Nicotiana glauca, assembly GCA_026770625.1. Classification (NCBI taxonomy): domain Eukaryota; kingdom Viridiplantae; phylum Streptophyta; class Magnoliopsida; order Solanales; family Solanaceae; genus Nicotiana; species Nicotiana glauca. The sequence goes on from MU719967.1 coordinate 76,128, forward strand.
CAAAAGTAGATGTGCTTGGTGCCCGTAGATGCGATTTGTGGAAGCCGCACTGGGATAGGATTTCCATAGGTGTGGAGCTACAAATGCGGCTGGGGGTCCGCAAAAGTGAGATCGCTAGGTAGAAAAGGGGCAAATCGAGGATTTTATTTCATTCTTCATCTTTTGACTTAGAGAGCTCATTTTTTGGCGATTTTGAGAGAGATTTTCAAAGAGTCGATATGGGTGAGTGATTCTAACTCGGATTTGGCTATTATACATGAATTCATCATTGTTTTTATCATTTAATTAATGTTTTGAGTTGGAAAAACTAGGGGAAATTGTGAAAACCTCATAGACTATATTTTGAGGATTTGAAGGTTGATTTTACATCAGAATTGAATAATTTTAGTATGATTGGGCTCGTTATTAAATGGGTGTTCGGATTTTGTATGTTTGGTTTGGGTTCCGAGACATGGGCCTAGAGTTGATTTTTTGAGTTGACTTTTTGATTTTCTATAAAGATTGCAACTTTATTATCCAGAATAGTTTCCTATGATTTGTATTTATGGTATAAAGTTACTTTGGCTAGATTCGAGTCGTTTAGAGTTAGATATTTGTGGAAACGATTTACTAGTGGATGAGTTAGCATGCTTTGATGTCAGTATCTTGCCTAACTTTGTGTGTGGGAATTACCCCTTAGGATTGGTGTTGTTTTGCATTAATTAGTGCATGCAAGGTGATGAGTGGGTACACAAGCTAAATGTGGTAATTGACATGTTAAAGCTCTGTAGATTCTTTTCATGCCTTTAATTGCGTTGTCATAACATGCTATATTCATCATCGTTAGTCTATCCTTACATGCTTCCCTTGACATTGTTAATACTTGACTCATCTCTTACTTGTTATTTGCCCATACATGCTTAGTTGGAGTTATTGTTCTTTCATTGCCTTGTTAAAATATTTAATTGTCGAGTTACCTTACTTGACATTGTTATTTATTGGAATATATTATTGTTGAGTTTTGGTGTTGAAGTTGTAAAAGACGTGATCTCATTGAGGCAAAACTGTAAATTATTGAAATATCATTCTTGCTGAGATATTCACTTTCAGTTGCCATTGTGGAGACTCTTGTACATGTTGTGATTGAGCCATGGGCTATTTATTGGGAAAACATTATTATTGTTGACTTCTTTGGAAAGTTGTGGTATTGGGCACTTGAGGTGCGATTTGTGATATGTGATGATATTGATATGTATGTTGTGGTATAAGGATAGGGGTTGATACGCATGCAGTGAGATAAGGTAGGCTTGATACACATGTTGCTAGTAGGGAAACTACTTGAAGGCACGTGGTGTGATGAGGTGGGTAGCTATTTCGGAAAAATAATTTTCAAAACTAAATGTAAGGCTGCCATGGTGATATAAGGAAAAATTGTGACTGTGATAGTGAAATGAGATATGAGGCGATACCTCGGACATGATTCTTGTTGTTTCATTTATATCACTTATGATTTGTTTGCATCATTTACTTGGTGTACTTAATATGTGTTTCCTCTCTTGATGCCCTTATTGCCTTATCTTAAGGTGTAGCTTATCTTGTTGTATTCTTTAATGTTTCATTTCTTGATTCCATTATTATATTGCACCATACATGTTCCATCTTCTTTATTTATTTTAGTAGGTGTCTTGACCTGACCTCGTCACTGCTCTATCGAGGTTAGGCTTGATACTTAATGGGTACAGTTGTGGTGTGCTTATACTACTTCTGTACAGATCCAGGTACTTCTTACCAGGCTAGGCATCCGTGAATTAAGCTTGGATTAAACACTTCAAGGTATACATGTTGGCGTTCACAGGCCTCGGAGTCACCTTCTATCTTAGTTTCTACTTTATACTCATATTATAGATATTGCTGTATTAGGGATGTTTCAAAACACTCGTGTAGAGCTTACGACTCGGTCTCTCCAGATTTTAGGTGTTATTTTTAGTTGTATCGTGGAGTCATTTTTATGATAGTTGTTGGTTTAACTGGAAGTTTTATTATTATTTTCGTTAATTCTTCATGTATGTTAGGCTTACCTAGCCTTAGATACTAGGTGCCATCACGAAATCCTAAGGGAGATTAGGGTCATGAAAAATGCAAACCCTGGGCAGTCCTCAAATACGAAGCTTCCCCTAATTCTTTCACAATCGCAAGTACAACAGAATCTTTGCAAAAGCCAAGACCTCCACTTCGTAAATGCAATCCAGTATTGCAAATGCGAGCTTGGCGTTGCAATTGTGGTGCTCACATTTGCAAATAGGTCCTCGCAAATGCGAGACCTGCAGACATTCCACACAAGCTGCTACCTTCAGATGCCAAAACTAACCGAACACATCCGAAACTCACCCAAACCCCTAGGGATCCAATCCGGACATTCATGCAAGTGTAATAACATGATACAAACTTGCTCACTATCTTAAATCATCAAAATAATATCAAAATTCAAGAACTGATCTTAAAACTTAAGATTTTCATGTTCAAAACTCATTTTTTAACTTTTCACATAATGTGCCAAAACGGCCTCGTTTCACTTGGGACCCCAACCGGACATGCATAAAAGGCCAAAATATCATACGAACCTACCAAAATCGTCAAAATATCGATACAAGGTCGTTTAACAAAAATGATGAACGTGGTATGCTCTAGCCACATTTAAAGTTAAAAATCATATTTTTTTCAAAATTTCACATATAATTTAGTGGAAATAAAAACGGGCTACGCACGCAAGTCATAAATCATCAAATTAAGCTATGAAAAGTCTTGAAACACAGAAAAAGGAGCTAATACTCTAAGCGGCCTATCAAATCGTTACTAATTTACTATGCCTATTTATTATGTGTTGCTCGAGAGAGAATACATATTTAGGTAGTTGTTGGGCAATATCACTCCCTAGGTACATGAGAGATCAATATTGTAGGTTTAAAAGTGTGACAAGAGATAACAAAGCTTCGACGTGGTCAAAGTGAGCAGTGATAAGTTATTAGCTACGGTAGTTCGAGATAATACATCCAGTAAAGTGCTGTGATTGCTCAATAGAGAATTATGGTAAGCAAATTTCTCACGATTAGTAGAGTACAATTTGAAGGAATTATACATAGCGAGAATGATTTTGATAATTGGTAAGATAATAATTCTAGGTCTCTTTAACCTTATCTACAACCCTTTGCTGTAACGACCCAACCGGTCGTCTCATGAGTTACTGCCATGTTTCCCCCATTTCTACTTCTTTATCGTTTGATCATCTGTTTTATGTGGTATCAGGTTAGTTGGTTCGAATCCGGAATGGTTTTGGGAAGGTTTGAGACACTTAGTCTTTGGTTAGAAAAGTCAATTGGAAGTTGACTTGTGAGCAAACGATCCCGGAAGTTGGTTTTTACGATTCGAATAGCTTTGGAATGTGATTTAGGATTTAGAAGCATGATCAGAATATGTTTGGAGATCCGAAGTAGATTTAGGCTTGAATTGGTGAAAATGGATTTTTGGCGTTTTCTGGTTGATAGGGGAGATTTTGATATCGGGGTCAGAATAGAATTCCGAGAGTTGCAGTAGGTCCATTGTGTCATATGGAGTGTGCGTGCAAACTTTTGAGGTCATTGGGATGAGGTTTGATAGACTTTTTGATCAAAAGTTGAACTCGGAAGTTTTTTAGAGGTCTTAGGCTTGAATCTGTGGTTAATTTCATGTTCCGATGTTGTTTTAGGTGTTTTAAAGATTGGTACAAGTTTGGAAGGTGGTATATGGCTTGCTTGCGCTTTTGGTTGAGGTACCGGGAGCCTCGGGGTTATTTTGGATGGTTGACAGGAGGTTTTGAGTTGGAATTGGCACCTGAAGTGCTAAGTTCCTGTCATAATCCCACCTGCAGCTTTGGGACCGCAGGTGTGGGCCCCCAGAAGCGAAAATGAAGTTGCAGATGCGGCCAAGATAGGGAAAGGCTGGAGCCGCAGATGCAGAACTTTGGGCGCACCTGCGATGGTGCAAGTGCGAGAAATTGATCGTAGGTGCGGTGGCTGGGCGGATAAGTGAAATATGCGGATGCACACCTGGGACCGCAGGTACGGTCTACAGGTGTGATAATTGAACCGCATATGCAGTTTTGCTGGGTCAGAACATATATATTCCACCCTTCGCAAATTTGGGTTATTTTTCATCACATTTCAAACAGGAAGAAACTTTGGAGAGCAAATTCAAGAGACAATTCAAGAGGGTTTCTTAGAGTTAAGGTCCTTGGTACCTAAACTCATTTTATGATGATTTTTAAGGTTGTAAGCTTGAAATATATGGGAAAATCAGTAGCAAATTGGGGGTTACGACTTGGAAAATTGAAGACCTAAAATTAGGGATTTGAGGGGCCATTTGTGGTCAGATTTTGGCACTTTTGATATGAATGAAATCGTGTGGGAATAAGGATTACATTGATGTAAATCTTTTCGGATTCCGAGACATGGGCTCGAGGGTCAGATTTGGTCAATTTCGAGATTTGTGTTGTAATTTGATAAGTTTCGTATGGGTTTCACTCCTTTAGCATATATTGATGGTTATGAATTGATTTTGGTTAGATTCGAGGCATTTGGAGGCCGAATCAATAGGAAAGGGCATCGCGAGCTAGAGTTTGGCTTTGCTTGAGGTAAGTAACAATTTCCAATCTTGGTTATGCGGCTTCGAAACCCCGAACTATGTGTTTTATGATTAGTATGAAGGTGACGCTATGCCAAGTGACAGGCGTATGGGCGTGCACCGCGGGAAATGCGGCCTGGATCATTCTAGAACACTGCTTAGTGGTTCTTTCTTACCGATATCTGTGCTGTAATTATGTGATTTACTTGTTGAGCTATAAATCATGCTGATTATCATGTTAAGGCTTCACGCCAATATTATTGAGACCCAAGAGTTCGTTTCTCAATGTCATAATATTTATTTTATGGATATTATGTACTCAGTCCTTTTCATGCACATTATTTCATGTCTCAGTCTTGATTATTACTATTTGCAATATTTTATTGTTGACCGGGCTAATATCATGACATTTGGAGCCCGTGTGTGAGACTGGTGAGTTATGACTGAGAGAGGTCGAGAGCCTGATATTGAATGACACTATAAGATTGGGCTACACACGGGAGCGAGATATTGAACAAGCCTTCGTTGGCTTTGATATAGTGCTTGGTCTAATGAGAGAAGCCCCTTCGGAGACTTTACACCACAATGAGCGCATATGATAATATTAAGGGATGGATCTTCCCCGAACATCGATCTTGTTCGAAGTATTATACTGGGATATGGATCTTCTCCGTGAGGCTGGATTGGCTTGTGTCCTCAGTACTGGATGACTGAGGTCAGTGATGTATATTATACGATGGATCTTCCCTAGGCCGGATGGCCATATATAGTACCGAGGGGTTGAGCACTTGTGAGTGGAGGTTCATAGAACATTGATCATGCTAGATGTGCATTGGTATATGTAAAATCTCTGAGTCTTGAACTTCGTACTGTTCAGTTGCATTTAAATACTGTTGATATTTACTTGATTTGTAAGCGTGTCTATTTTTCCCGTTTAGATATATGTTATTACCTGTTGAGGTTTGGTCCGTCATTACCTGTCATTCCATCGGTAGGACTTTTTACTTACTGAGTTGGTGTAGTCACGTAACCCCTACATATTATGTATAGATCCAGGTGTCTCGGGTCACGGTAGCGGCTGTTAGTTATATTGTGTGGACTTTCACTTTGAGATTGAGAGGTAGCTGCTTGGTGACCGCAGCTCCGCTTTCTCCTTCCCTATCTTCCTCTAGTTTATACGTTGGATATTTTCATACTGTACTACTCTTGTAATTTCAAACAGTTGTAATAGTTTTTGCTCATAACTGGTGGCACTAGAGGTTGCGCTTGTATTTTATTTCCACTAGTTTTTGGAACTTCTATTTTTATATTATTGGATTTCTACTAAAACATGATGTTTTTCATAAACTTTTCAATTGGAAAAATAAAGTAATTGGAAATAAGTGGCTGGCCTAGTTCCAAGATAGGCGCCATCACTACCGGGTCGGTTTTTGGGTCGTGACATGTCGGTATTAGAGCCTAGGTTACATAGGTCTCACGAGTCATGAGCAGGTTTAGTTGAGTCCCGCGGATCGGTACAGAGACATTTGTATTTATCCTTGGGAGGCTGCAGAACCTTTAGGAAAACTTCACATTCTTGAATTCTTGTCGTGTGAATCTGTTGACTCTTGTAACTAAACTTCTGTTATTCTATTCTCTCACAGATGGTGAGGACACGTGCTACCGGTCAGGACGGTCGACCACCAGTACCACCAATTAGGGCCACTAGAGGCTGAGGACACAGTTGAGGTCGTGGTAGGGCCAGAGGTGTAGCCCGTACAACAGCTAGGGCAGCACTTGCAGATCCACCCGCCGCCCTAATTCATGATTAGGCTCCAGCAGGGGATGCTCCAGCAGCACCAACTCAGGCACCGACTGTGCCTATTGTTATTCCGGGTCTCCAGGAGACATTGGCTCAGATTCTGACTATGTGCGCCAATCTTGCTCAGGCAGTCGCAGTTTCTACGACAGTAGCTACTTCTGAGGCCGGGGGAGGCACCTAGACTCCCGCCACTTGTACACCCTGTTGATACCAAATTTTTCCCTATATATTTTATGTATGCATAAATACCTTCAAAATAGCATATACAAGCATGCCCAAGGTTTTTATTATTTTTTCCATAATTTTAAGGGTTTAAATTGATTTATTTTCTCCTTTTTTATCCATAAAGTCCCCAATAATTATTTTCAAAATTATTGTTTAGATAATTCATCTATTGGATTTCTATATTTATGTCAAAATATAGCTAAGGTAATTTTTATTTATTTTTTCAATTATATTTTAGTATTTTTAAAGCTAAATTGTATATAATTGCAATGTTAGCCCATTTGAAGATCTAATTATGTTTTATATGCATAAAATTGGAGCCTGTATTTTTAAATTGCTAATTATGTATTCTAAATTATTTTGGCACTGTCACACCTCTTTTTTACCTACACCCCGTGAAGAGGTATAATAAAGGGAGTTATTTCCAACTTGAAGTGACAATCAAAACGGGATTATTTAATTAAAATCAGAGCCGCCACTTGGGAGATTTATGGTGTCCCAAGTCACCGGTTGAATCCCGAATCGAGGAAAAGAATAACTCTGTTTAACAGTCCACGATCCAAAAATCCGGGTAAGGAATTTTGTTAACCCGGGAGAAGGTGTTAGGCATTCACGGGTTCTGTGGTTCTAGCACGGTCGCTCAACTGTCATATTTGGCTTATTTATTTGATTTTAGTACATGTTTTTGGATTTATGTCTTTAGCTTTGAACCGCTTTTATTATTATTATTTATTTTAAGAGAATTACAACGTCATGAAAACATGTCTCGAATCGCGTCACATAAATGCACCCGTAATTTTAGACACATTTCGACTTCGTTGAGATTTGGATTTGGGTCACATAAATGTGCACCCGTATTTAAGAAGGTAAGATTGTTAAAAACGCACCTAAAGTGACTAACGCATTATTATCTCTGGGGAAGGCCGTAAAATTCGCTAAATGGCCCGTCCCGAAGTCTAATGATAAAACAAAATTAATTAAACGAGGGCCATGCACTTGCCATTTTTTGTTTGGCACGGCGCACCTCAAATCATTTCAAATAGGTTCTATTATTCGAAGCTGTTATAATTGGAGTATATGAAATATAACCCCGAATTTGGATTTATGTATGGTGATCATGCCACGATAATCTAATACTTCCTCTAGGCTCTAACTAAAATTAAGATAATAGGAATAAGGTTGCTAAACATACTGAACTAGCACTTGATTGAATTAAGTCCACCACAGTCAGATATCCTTTACTATGTGTCATCCTTATCACTTTTGGTTGAACGACACAGAGATAGCTCCCACCTAGCTACTTGCTAGGCTGTGCTTTGATTCAAGAATTCACATGATATTTACCCAAAATGCAGACGTTCATGCACACTTTCACGGATAATTATAAAAATACATGCACAATTAACTCTTTCACCAGTTTATCCAATTATAAAGTTCCATAAATTAGAAAACTCACAGATTTTAGTCGCAGAATTCTGGGAAGTCACATGCTATCTCGACTACCTCTTTCCATACTATGGTAACTAATAAGTAAGAAGGCTCTCTTGCAACTTGCACCATAAAACCCTGTTGGAGCAGAAACTTTGATAAAATCAAAATCGACAATGGATACACTTTGAGTGACCAAATCGACACCGTAGAAATCTACCGAAACCACGAACGACGAACGGCAAACGGCGAATCTCCAAATTCTTTGAACAAATTGAAACTCAACCTCAAATCGGAAACCAAAGAGCAATGATTTCAAATCGAACCTCGACGGCGCCGGAAAACTCTAGGAATTTTATGCTCTACGCTTCTGCTAGATTTTCACCCACTTCGGATTAACAACAAGTGTAAGCGAAAAAAATGGTGACAGTGAGTATGTGTGTGGCAGCCGGTGGAGTGGTAGCGACGGAGATCCTAGATTCTAAAGTCCTGTCATGGCTGCTTAGATGTAAGGAAGATGAAGCTGGAGTTTCGTTTTTGCTCTCTACCGTTGTTTCTCTATATCCTAGGGTTAGCTACTTGTATGTTGTTAATCAATAATGAAGAAGATGAAGCAGCATATATGGGGTCTCCTGTATTGCGGCTGCTTCCTCAGTGTATCCAGGCGTATTTTTTTTGCTCAATTTTTCACTGGTTTCTATTTTTGTATTGTCGCCCCTTTCTCATGTGTAAAGTGTGTATATATAGTAGTGTATAGGGTGTGTGTGGGGAATAGTTTTGGGGGGAAAATATTTTGGAGAACGTGTTTTGGGGGGAAAATTTGAGCTTTTCAAATGTTTGGCCAATTTGAATTTAAAAACAAGCCTTTTCACTTCCCTCTTCTTTTTGTTGTTCTTTCTTTCTTTAATTAATTAAAAACCTAAACTAAATTCCTAAATTAATTCAAATTGTAAAATTAAGCTAATTATCTAACTATGTAAAAATGATCATTTTTTGTGATTTTTTGATTAATAACACAATTAACTCAATGTAAGTAATTTCTAAATAAAAATTGAACCTAAGGTGGCATGAAATTAAAATGTGACACTTTTATTATTTTTCTATGATTTTAAAATTGTTAAAAATGTCTGAAATGCAACAAAATAAAGAAAAATACCTAAAAATCAATAAAATTATTTTGTTCTATTTTTAGGAGTTATTTTTATATAGGGAAAAAATCACGTGCTCACAGCTGCCGCTCTTTGCTCGGGAACACGAAGAGTTTTCGTGCAAACACAAAGTGAGCGGATATGAGCGATTTTTGCCCATTTGAATACTCCGTGGGAAGCATTTTTGAAAGATTTGTCTGACCGAACCTTGCTTCAAAGGTTGCCTACATATCCTTGGCTATAAAGGAATCAGGTCAGTGTAGTTAAGAAGTGAGTGAGATGGTAGAGTATGCCAAGGTGAAGAGCCGGTTGAGGTGCCGTTCTACCGAGGTTCCGGTCCGTGGTCCTGTTATTACATCAAAATCAAAAGAAATGAAAAGAGACTAGCTAAGCCTGTCAACTATGAGTTACAAGATTCCTATCTATAAGTCTTCTGAAGCATGATCTTGAGTTTTGAATGGTTCTTCATGCAGACTTTAGATTTGAACCTTGGCGCTTGTTAGCTGCAAGTGCTAGCTCGTTCTTCTTTAGCTTTTCGGACCAAAACCAGGTATGCAGTGCTTATGACCTCAGCCATGTCTTGAGAAGCGCATATCTTTCATCAACTTCTATATTTGGATTAACTTCTTGGATTTTCTCTCTTTTTCTCAGATCATGACTAACTTTTGTTGACCATCTCGGACTGTTGACTTGCATTCTTCCCGCAAGCCTCTTTTGTTGCTGACCTAAATCGCATTCTGAATTGTTTTGCCATTTCCCTGAGTGATGCTTGACCACTAAAACTTGAAGTATATGCCTCTATTCTCCACGCAGGCTCCTGATTACTAACGCTCGAACAATATTCCCTTGTTCTTCAGGTGGGCTCCTGACTACAACAAAATAGACAAACAAAGAAAATTTTCTGCCCCAGTTTGGTGGCTGGGTATGGCATGTTATCAAATATGGAAAAGTAAAAGTTAAAATTTGAATTGTACTTCCCTTGTTCTTCCAGTGGGCGCCTGACTGCCGAAGCTTGAAATGTATTCCCTTGTTCTCCAGGTGGGCTCCTGATTGCTGAACTTGAAAAGTATTCCCTCGTTCTCCAGGTGGGGTCCCGAGTGCTGAACTTCAAAAGTATTCCATTGTTCTCCAGGTGGGCTCCTGATTGCAACAAAATAAACAAACAAAGAAAATTTTATGCTCCAGTTTGCTAACTGGGCACAACATGTTATCGAATATTAAAAATTAAAAGCTAAAATTTGAATTGCACTTCCCTTGTTCTCCAGGTGGGTGCATGACTGCTGAAACTTGAAAAGTATTCCCTTGTTCTCCAGGTGGGCTCCTGACTGCAAGAAAATAAACAAACAAAGAAAATTTTTTGCCCCAGTTTGGTAACTAGGTACAGCATGTTATCGAATATTAAAAATTAAAAGCTAAAATTTGAATTGCGCTTCCCTTGTTCTCCAGGTGGGCGCCTAACTGCTGAAACTTGAAAAGTATTCCCTTGTTCTCCAGGTGGGCTCCTGACTGCAAAAAAAAAAAATAAACAAACAAAGAAAATTTTCTGCCCCAGTTTGGTGGCTGGGCAAACTTGTGAATTATTACCTAAGCTATTGATACGATGGTGAGAGCAGAACTAACGACTTGATTGGCATGGACGTCCCTTGTGAGTAAAACTATTTGACTAAGACTAAGATTTTGACTCTAGGAGAAGGTTCATCAGACTAGGTCTATTTGTTATCTTAGGAGAAAGCTTCGTCAGACTAAGATGCAGACTCTAGGACAAGGTTCATTAGACTAGGTTTATTTGTTATCTTAGGAGAAAGATTCGTCAGACTAAGATTTAGACTCTAGGAGAAGATTCATCAGACTAGGTCCATTGTGTTATCTTAGGAGAAAGCTTCATCAGACTAAGATGCGGACCCTAGGAGAAGGTTCCTCAGACTAGGTTTTTTGTTATCTTGTGATCTTAGGAGAAAGCTTCGTCAGACTAAGATGCAGACCCTAGGAGAAAGTTCATCAGACTAGGCCCATTTTGGCTATCTTAGGAGAAAGTTTCACCAGACTAAGATTTTGACTCTAGGAGAAGGTTTATCGGACTAGGTCTTTGTTTAGTTATCTTAGGAGAAAGTTTCATCAGACTAAGATTTTAGATCCTAGGAGAAGGTTCATCAGATTAGGTCTATTTTGTTATCTCATGAGAAAGATTCTTCAGACTAAGATTTTGACTCTAGGAGAAAATTCATCAGACTAGGTCTATTTTGTTATCTTAGGAGAAAGGTTCATTAGACTAAGATTTTGACTCTAGGAGAAGATTCATCAGACTAGGTATTTTGTTATCTTATGATCTTAGGAGAAAGCTTCGTCAGACTAAGATGCAGACCTTAAGAGAAAGTTTATCAGACTAGGCCTATTTTGGCTATCTTAGGAGAAAGTTTCATCAGACTAAGATATTGATCCCAGGAGGCGATTCCTCAGACTAGGGTGTTTTGCTATCTTAGGAGAAAGATTCATCAGACTAAGATGTTGACTCTAGGAGAAGATTCATCAGACTAGGTCAATTTTTGGTTATCTTAGGAGAAAGATTCATCAGACTAAGATTTTCTATCTTAGGAGAAAGACTCATCAGACTAAGATTTTGATCCTAGGAGAGAGTTCATCAAACTAGGTCGTCTATCTTAGGAGAAAGATTCATCAGACTAAGATTTTGATTTGGAGGAAAATCCATCAGACTAGGCCCTTTTATCCTAGGAGGAAACATTGTGAAAAGTAATGGCAAAGGTCAATGATTTGAAAAACTTCCCTTTTTCGGTTCTCCTCTTGTTTCTTTTCTTTTTCTTTCCTTTCTTGTTCCCTTACTGTTGAACCAACTTCCTTGCACTGCTTCGTTCCTATTTCAAACAACGAAAACTTGTGAGTTTAAAATGTGGTGGTTGGTTTGTGGCCTTGACCTTTGAAAGTGCTCCATCATCCTCCATTTGTTGCATTGGATGAACGGACATCTTCCCAATCCTCATGTCTCATATGAATCCCGCATCATGTCTATTGTCCCTGCTTTGTATATGATGTTCTTTCTTGATCTCTGGCTTTGGCCTTTAGTTTATTGTTCCTTCATTTGTTATGATAACTGATTCCCTACTCGAAGATCTTGCTTGTTTATTGACTAACCACTTTCTTTGCTACTCTTGACACGGAGAATACCTCTGATCCGTTCACCAAAACACCCTCCATCTATTGCGTGGTTCCCAAATCAGACCCTTGTATTTCACACAAATCCCAAAGCATGTTGATTGGGGCCAACTCAGTGTGCCTGCGGTTTTCTCCTGGCTTGACGCCTTTATGTGCTCACCAGGTCCCGTGTTGTTTAATTGGAAAGCTTGGTGGCAGATTTTGATGTCATTTCTCACTTGTTTTGAACAACCGACCCAGGACGAAGGAGTAAAACAAAGTGGGAGGAATGGAGTAAAGGGTAATGGAAAGACGATTCCTAACAAGAAACCTACAGAGTAGCAATCCATCGGATGTGGATACCGACTCAAACGACCTTGACATGCACCTGCAGCCTACTCTGTTTAGCAAATCTGATGTTCAACACTTGTTGTACCTTTTGCCGTGAAACTGGGCTTCAATGCTCCGCTTGCCCGATCTGATTCACAATCCTTATTCGACTTGTAGTGCCCGAAGGGTTTTCACCATCAAGCCTCTCTCATTTTGATTTTTCTCTCAACTCACCATCGCCTTATGATGCCCGTGAAGGTTTTTACCAATAAGACTCTCTCATTTTGATCTCTCTTAGCTTTCATCACCTTGGGGGTACCTGTGAGGGTTCTCATCAACAAGACTTTCTCATTCTTCATTTCCTTCGTTTGGACCGGAGTGTTGCCCCTTATATGATTCACCTATGCTCACTTGACTCGACATTTCTTGAAGACTGATCAGAAGGTCTTTCTTTGGACCGTAATACAGGTTTTGTATGGGGATAGAAAGAAGGGTATCAAAAGCTCAAAAAAATTCAACATGGGTTCAAAATTACAACTTTCGGAATCAGATTTCCCACGACAACCACAACTTCTGCCCCAGTTTCTTTGTTGGGGACTTTTGGACTTTTGTTTTGGTATGACTGAACCTCAGAGAGAGGCTGCCTACGTACCCTTTCAGGATCAAGTCAAACGTAGTTCATGCGACTACTTTTGTTGTTGCGATCTTTCTTCCACTTTTCTTTTCCTTTCTTTTCATTCTTTTCTTTTCCTTCTCTTTTCTTTTCTTTTCTCTTTTTGCTTTTTCTTTTCTTTTCTTTTCTCTTTTTTCTTTTTCTTTTCTTTTCTCTTCTTTTCTTTTCGTTCTTTTTCTTCTCTCTTCTTTCTTTTCACTTTCCCTTCACTAATTTTTTCTCTTGTTTCTTCACTTACTTCCCCGTTCGAGCTTGCGAGTCTTATTATTGATTCCGAAAGAGGGGTATGAAAGAAAATAATCGAGGCTCAAAGGGGTAACAAAGGATAAAGTGTTTGGATAGAGGAATAAAATGCCTTCGTCATTCCAATCTTCAAAACATTCCAAGTACAAACTACACAATTAAACAAGCATAACACCTTTTCGATTGATTTTCATATTTTCCTTCTGTATTTGTCAATTACCTAGCACCATTGGACAACAATCTCGGTACCACGAACGGTCCCTGTAAACTTGGGGGAAAACTTGCCTTTGGTTTCAAACTGATGCGGCATGATGCTTTTCAACAGTATTTCTTTATGTTCTATCTGCCCCCAGTTTCACTTGATTTGGGCTTGAAGTGATCTTAGAATGCCTTTACTTGTTTCCCTCAAATGCCCTTACATCTTCAACATTTTTTCATTACTTTAATTACTAAACTATCTTTTAAAATAGGCTGAGAATTATGTGTGCATGTCGTGTCACTAGAACTTGCATGAAAAGAATTGTAAAAGGAGAAGGGAACTAAAATGACCGGAAATGGTAGGAAACAGAGAATTGCATTAGACTGATGATGAAAGGGTTTAAACAACAAAACAAGCAAACTAAACTAGAGTTACAAACCTTGAACAAACCTAGACAGCACTAAACCAGCTATTATGATTAAACAAAGCAAAGTGAAAAGATAGAAGGGTTTGAGTCACAAGACGATGTCCGGATTACAACCCTGAGAATAACCCGGATAACAGAAATGACAACAAAATAAACCACAAAAACTCCAAGAGATGGAGCGTCTTTCCAACCACAAAACTCGACACCTTAGCCACTGGATTGCCCATCAAAATTACTGGGATCTTCATTCAACAAGTTTCCCAGAGGATTCTCATACTCCCCATCGCCATGGATCTTCCCCCACAAAATGTGCACCGTCAGGATTCTGTGCAATGTTCTGGGTGCCGCTGTCCTGAACCACAATTATTCCTTCTTGAATCATTCTTTCTATCTCTCTTTTCAAATCCCGACAACTTTAGACATCGTGCCCCTGGGCATTGGAATGGTATTCACACCTTTTAGAAGGGTCAAAGCTTCTTGCACGCTTGTCCACCTGATTCGGAGGGATTGATACAATCAAGTTATAATGCTTCAGTTTCTCAAACAAGTCTGCATATGACTCTCCGATGGGGGTGAAAGTTTCCTGCTTCTGTGCCCTCTCTTGCTTAAAATTTTGGTTGGCTCGCAAACCTGCTCCAGGGGGATTCCTGTAGGCTCTTGGAGGTGGGTAGGTGTTTTGAGTTGGGTAAGTATTTTGTGGAGTAGGTTCACGCCATGGCACGTGGGTAGGATACTGGGGATATGTGTGGGCATTGTGGACAAAGAAGTGGGGACCACGTGGTGGGTAATAGTGCTGTGGAGTGTGGGAGTAGGTTTGGGGATGGGGTCGAGGTTGATGGTAATATGGAGATGGGCCCCTGGACCAAGTTCTTGAGTCAAGTACCACCACATCTTCTTTCTTTTTCTTTCCTAGTACCCCTCCGCTCTGGATGACCTGAGTAGTTTCCTTGATTGCCGAATGGCTCATGATTTTGTCGGATTTGAGCCCCTCTTCAATCATACTGGCCATTTTCACTACCTCGTTAAAGATTTTCCCACTGCTGACACCAGATGACCATAGAAAGTAGGATCCAAAGCCTGTAAGAAGTAATCGACCATCTCGCTTTCTTTCATTGGAGGATCGACTTTTGCTGCCTGTTCTCTCCACCGAAAACCGTACTCCATGAAACTTTCCCCTGGCTTCTTCTCAATTTTAGTCAGTGATAGATGGTCCGGGATGATTTCTAGATTGTACTGAAAGTGGCATGCAAACGCTTGGGCAAAATCATCCCAGGTATACCATCGAGCATGATCCTGGCGCGTGTACCATTCCAAGGCCGCACCATTGAGACTTTGACTGAAGTACGCTATTAGTAATTTATCTTTCCCACCGGCCCCTCTCATTTTGCTGCAAAATCCCCTCAGGTGGGTCACCGGGAAGTAGACACAAATCTTTATAGGCCACACTGACTTGGCCACCCAACCCTTTCATGTTCCTGAAGGACTGCTCCAGGCTTTTTACTTTCCGAATCATCTCTTCCTGCTCCGGGTTTTTAAGCGGCTTTTCAGTTTCCACCGGGAGCTCGAAGTGAGGGGTGTAAGAATATGGCTCAGGCACTTTAAAAGTAGGCTCAGAAGGATAGCACTGACTGTCGTGAGCTTGAAACAATGGCTCACTGGAAGATCTTTTCCATGTGGCAGGTGGAGGCGCCACAAAGACAGGGGTAAATTGGTGGAGGAGGGTTTTGTTTGGGTGGTGGAGCCTGGGGAGGATAGGAGTTGGTGCTATAACTTTGTTGGTG